>JAGSMP010000985.1:0-2500 GCA_029286625.1 Parnassius orleans
CTTCATAAGCCAGGTCCAGATATTTTGTTTATCTACTTCAGCTTTCACAAAGTTCTCGTCATTCGGAACGGTAATGTTGACCAAAATATCCTTGACACAATATCAGACTTATTCGCAAGAATAGTCCTGTCTGTGATGATGGCCCGGTCCTAGTAGACCCTGGCGTGGTTATTTTCGAGCACGGCTTCCAGCAAGTAGTTGTAATAAGGCAGGTTCCGATCTACGAGACCGTATTTCAGAGCGAGCTCCTGGTGTAGAATCCTGACTACTAGGTTGTGTATTTGCAAGTACTCAGAGTTAGAAAGCCCCGAACAACCAGAGATGATTCGCAGGGATAGAGACAAGCTCGACAGATGTCGACGGTTCCATCCCATAGGATGTATCTCCGATAGTTGTTGGTCTTAATGACCAGATCCTGTATCGCACAGACAAAACCATTGGTTTCCCCAAAGAGGTCACCGAAACGTAGCCAGTGGAGGGAGGCAACTGTATCTACAAAAAGCTCATGTAGACCCTTGTAGAACCTCCCGTGTAGCTCCTTCTCCTTCCATATGGTCTCCCGGTTGGAAATGCTCCGCACTGCCGGGTCTTGCCATTGCTCGTTGGCTAAGGATAGATGGGTAAGTCCTTTATCACACAAGAAATGACGTCCTTATAGAATTCGCGATTATGCATAGTGAGCGTGCTTAAAAAGCCATGTCCACCATGCTTCCGTGGCAACTACAGCTTCACTACTGACGATCTTGGATGGTGCATCCTATGGGAAGTCATGGTAATGCGGACTTTTCTATCCAGGGCGTAAAGTTCAGTTTGAGTTCACCTGAGTATGCCAAAGGTATACATCAGGACAGGCATGGCCCAACCGTTATATGCGTGTCTTAATGATTTCTTATATTTACGCGAACACTATACATTTAAATAAAACTATTTTTTACGGATTTTATCTCGTATATTAACTTATTTTAAATTTCCGACGTTTCGAGCGTTTTACAGCACTCATGGTCACTGAGAGGACTGAGGTGTTTGACGTTCCAATGTCATAGTTAACCACGGCTACCTCCAGGTAATTTTTTTTAATTTTTGTTCCGATCTACGCAGTATGAACTTATAGTATCTGGTAAGTGATTGCTGCGGCCCATAGATTTCTACATCGATCCTCGATTAAGAATCAAAATGCAGATGTTGTCATCACTAAGCACTGAGATGGATTGCCTCGTTAACAGTAAAAAGGGTCTCTGGTTCTTTACACTTACCATACGAAACACAGCAGCATTAAGCTGCAATTTAACGCTTGTTGTCCTTCCCCGGTCGAGCTGACCCATTCATGCTGCAGCCATAATATAGCAGCAACGGACCTCTACTACATATACGTCTACCGTAAACCGTAAGTAATTTCATAGTACCATCTTAATTTTGTTTTATAGAAACGTTACCATAACACTAGGATTTTCTCCTGTATCGTGGAGGCAGTTTTCAAACACTAACTGCACAAGGACAAACATCCAGACCGGAAACAATTATTTGTAGGCCATACAAATACTTGTTCCGTGCAGGATTCGAACCCGCGGCCCCCAGCGCAGCAACTCATTGCTAAGCCACTGCGCCACGGAGCCGTCAAATCTTCATTTAGCATGTGCTCGGCGGTGAAGGAAAATATCAAGAAACCTGCATGTTTAAGAAATAAAATATTTTGGGGACATGTGAAGACCGCTAACATGCACTGGATCGGCGCAGCTGATAAATCACTCTATAATCCTCTCAGACATGGAAAAAGACCTATGCCCATTTGTGGGGCTTATAAAAGCTGTAATTTAACTTTTGCCTTTTTTTCCGTAACCGAGTAGTGGCGACATAGGAAAATGTACCTCCTCATCGGTGGTCCAATCTCAACGGAGAATAGCCATCTAGGATAGGGTTCTCGTTCACGAGTATGCGCGCAAGTAAAAGAGCATTTTCTATTTCCTCACTCTCATAGCCCGATGGGACGGCAATCCGACATGACCGGAGAGAGATCAGACGCAATACCAACGGCTTTACATGCTTTCCGAGACACGGGTTTAAAACACCGCCAATTTCTAACTCTGAGCCTTTAACAATAACTTTTGAGATAGGTAAAACTTTAATTGATGAAAGCCTTCCGGCTTTTCGATAAACATCATCTTTATATACAATATGTAACATAATTCCTGTGGTTCCCGTTAAGTGCGTTATCAGAATTTAGTATTCAAAAGTATAGAAATAACTTTACTTCAAAAAACTCGACCATAAAAATCAAATTACATTTAAATAAATTTTTAATTGCAAGTTGTATGTGAGTTTATTACCTCTACATTGTCTGGGGAATAAAAAAATTGTCGAATACCCCGCTTCACCTATGTGCGTGTCAGTTCAGATGTGAAAAAATTTTTTGGAAGATTAACCATTGCGAACAATAAAATCCCTACAATAACGACCAAAAAAAAATTCACTGTCATAAATGTCATGCCTATAATAAATACAT
>JAGSMP010000985.1:7500-79762 GCA_029286625.1 Parnassius orleans
TAAATTAATACTTTGTGTCGTAAACTTAAATGCAATTTAAATTAATGGACGAAGAGTTCGTAATAACATTTTAGTTAAGCACAAACTAAAGTTGGACTGCATTCTACATTAGTATATTAACGACTATAAGAAGTTCGTTAAATTTATTAGGCTAGGTAGGAGATAGGTACCGTTTTGAGCGTTATGTTACCGATGACCAATACCTAGTTGTAAAGTATCTAATGCACATTTTTTTGAATTTTGCAGTATGGCCTTAAGTGCGGTTGAAATGCCTAAATTCTTGGATATTTAAGTAAAAAAATCACAATAACTGTTCATTTAATTCGAAAATAGAAAATACAGGGTGACAGAAGAGTATTTAATAAATGTTTTTAATTGAACAAAATTGTATTTTTGTCAACTCCTTATTAGAAAAAAAATCCCCAAAGAGTACCTATCTTTGTCATATTTTGCAAAATTTCTCCAAAACGGCACAAGCTCTTTAAATAGTTTTTACACTAAAAAAAGGTTTTAAAAATATTAATATTTTTAATTGAGAGTTTTATTTTTATTCTCCGTTATACTCGAGAAAATATCATTTTTCCCGAAATAAAATATAATCGCGCAAGCATACCTGCTCCGTCGCCCTGTAATCCCCCGCGAGCTCTGTCGCAGTCTGTTTTCGAACATCTTCGAGGGTGGACTGCGCGTCGGTGTTAGAGCGACTTCGATCAAATATATTTTAGTTTTTTAAGAGTTTATACTCAATTATAAATATTCTTATGAATGGAAAAACTTAATTTAGTTAATATCTGTAAATTGGTAAATATTGTTTTATAAATAAATTAATTTTATAAAGTGTCCAAACAAGAAGAAATTTTCGCGGCGACGTTGATTAGATAATTTGAAAAATGCATTTTTTAATTTAGATGTGGAACGACCAACATACTCTCGTTACGTAGATTTCGATAGTTTTTAATACCTATGTAATTTTATTGTTGCATATTTGTATTAATTAGGTGATACTGAATTTTATAACCATGCATTAATAATATAAGCTTTATTATATAAAAGTTGTTAATAAAAATAATATAATAAAAGCAGTTTTTATGAGTATGACTTTAATATAACATTATTGGGGAGGGAAATCTAGATACAGATACTTATATTTAGGTACACTATTATAAAATTAAATCAAACAATTTAAATTAAATAAATTTTTTTTTATTTAATTTAAATTAAATATAAAGACATTCTTGGGTTTATGTTTTCTTTAAATGTTAGACAAACCATCATCTGAAAAATATAAAAAAATTAAATTGGAGAAAGGTTTCTCTGCGTGATAAAGTTAGAAATGAGGATATCCGCAGTAGAACCAGAGTAACTGACATAGCCCAACGGATTATTAAAGTGAAATGATAACGGACTGGCCATATAGCTTGGAAAACCTATAAAAAATAGGAAGAAAGGTTTTCGAGTGGCAACCTCGTACCGGTAAGCGAAGTGCAGGGCAGCCTCCCAGTATATGGAGGGACAACATAGTAAGATATGTGGGAAGTCGATAGATGCAGGTAGCTTAGGACTATGCTTTGTGGCATTCCTTGGGAAGGCCTATATCTATATCTATATATAGGTCTTGTGAAGGGCTGATATGATGATGATAATGAAGCCAAATGTACTTACTACGAATACTCAATCTTTATTTCTCTTCACATATTCTCATACGTTTTTCTCACTCACACACACACACACACACACATACACACACACACATACACAAATAGGTCGCAAATAATACTTACCTACTACTATTAGGCAAGAGTGAATAGGCTTTTGTTAAGTCAGTGCGCTTCACCATCTTAGGCTACATAACCACTTATCATCAGGTGGGATTGTAGTTAAGCTGTGATATAGGAAGGGCCTTGAATGAATTGGAGACGTGTAAGCAACACGACGTACAAGAACTTTAATTATACTACTTTGACTTATTCTACCTTAACACTAATATATCGGGTGTCCCAGAACTCAACGTCAAGCCGAAACGGGGTGACAGGATGGATTGTAACCATCATGAGAAAAATCAGAAAAAAAATCTATCCCATGCAGTTTGGAAATTATGGGCATTTAAGAAAAACCTAGAAATTTGGTCAAACTGTAACCATTTTTCGGTTATTGTGATTAATTTTTATTATTTTTGTTCATTTAAACTTTGGAACCGTAACCCTAAATAACATTTCTAGAACCACAGTCAAAAATAATGACACAACTGCCCCAAGTTTTCTAGAATTAAGACTATTTGTTAAACTATGGATTTAAAATTTTCAAAATTTGTCGACTTTGAAAGGCCCTCCTTTAAAAAAAATTTAATACATAAATAATAATGTGCATTGACAAGTGCCATTGAAAAGTTACGCATTTAATCAGGATTGTAAAATGGTACAATACTTGTTAGTTTCATACTAAAAAAAACTAGTAAAAAAATAAAAACCTCGAGTAACCCGATTTTTGCTAACCCATTTTACTCAGTTCAAATGTTTTTTACTCAAATGTTTTTTATTGATGTGAGAGATGTATAGTGGACATGTTTACCATGAGCGACCGAGACAGATAGTGACGCCACTTTTACCAAAGTCAACAAAAGTAAGTAAAATTAATAAAATAATGAAAAAAAAAATTGGTTGCCTGTAAAGTCGGTATACGGGCGAAAGTTTTACGTGACAACGACTTTGAGTGGTAAAATAATTTTATTATGTCTGTCTCTCTCGCTCTTAGGCGGGCTAACCATGCCCGAGTGGAAGGGACGCGTGCCTCTCACTCGCTCTCATTGTGAGCGCATAACGTGAGCGGAGCGTAACGCAGTTTCTTGAAGTGTCACCCGGCAAACCAATTTATAAGACGTTGTCACGTCAAAATCTTGACCTAGTTTAGTTTAGGTTTATTGGAATAAAGTCAGATAGGGAAGTAACATTTTTTATTACAATAAATGTTCAAATTGTTTACCATCAGCCTCAATACTACATCTTATTAAAAAATATCTAGTTACTAGTTGGTCATATCCTCGACAGTTGATGTCCTCAGCAGCTTGAGAAATTCGTTCACGCAGCTCGGTTACGCTGTTAATGAGCTTTGAATAAACTTTTTCTTTGAGAACGCCCCAATAAAAAAAATCCAGGGGATTTAAATCTGGGGAACGGGCTAGCCACGAGATAGTGCCGTCCAAAAGAAGTGCAAGTCCAATAAGAGAAGCCAAAGTTGTCAGTACTAAATCAACACAAGCGAATACGGAAAGGTGCGCAGTACACGAATGAGCGAAACGTACTAACTGGTGTCAGACGCATCTCCGTCTCACTGCGTCGCGTCACTAACTGTTTCGGTCGCTCATGGCAAACATGTCCACTATCCATATCTCTCATCATTTTGCCGTAAAATTAAGAACCTACCAAGATGATTTCTTATATTTACGCGAACACTACAACCGACGTTTCGAGTACTTTACAGAACCCATGGTCACGGGGGGGACTGAGGTATTTGACGTCGCAATGTTAGTTCACCACTGTTACCTCCAGATTAAAAATTAATAATTTTTAATCTGAATATAAAATAAGTTAATATACGCGAAAAAATCCGTAACACTAGTTTTATTTAAAAAAAAAACCTACCAAGAGCTTGTGCGAATAAAAATCATTTGAACTGAGTAAAATGGGTTAGCAAAAATCGGGTTACTCGAGGTTTTTATTTTTTTACTAGTTTTTTTTAGTATCAAACTTACAAATATTGTACAATTTTACAATCCTGATTAAATGCGCAAACTTATAATGGCACTTGCCAATGCACTTTAGTACATTTTTTTTAAAGGAGGGCCTTTCAAAGTCGACAAATTTTGATAATTTTGGATTCATAGTTTAACAAATAGTCTTAATTTTAGAAAACTTGGGGCAGTTGTGTCATTGTTTTTGACTGTGCTTCTAGAAATGTTATTTAGGGTTACGGTTTCAAAGTTTAAATGAACAAAAATAATAAAAATTAACCACAATAACCGAAAAATGGTTACAGTTTGACCTAATTTCTAGGTTTTTCTTAAATGCCCATAATTTCCAAACTGCATAGGATAGATTTATTTTCTGATTTTTCTCATGATGGTTACAATCAATCCTGTCATCCCGTTTCGGCTTGACGTTGAGTTCTGGGACACCTTGTATACTATTGTGGTGGCTACACTACACCTCCCACCGACAAAAATATATTTAAATTTTTTTTTTTTAATTTAGCAAAAAGTTAATCTTAAATAAATTCTTACATTCTAATTATGTATATATAATATTTGTCTTGGCTTGGGTAGGGTGGTTGCCAAACGCCCTATCCACATAATAATTCCGTAGTCACAATATGTATATTTAAGCCTTAATGCATTGTTGCATTGTTGATGCATTATGTTTGACAAAATCAGGTTTACATTCGCGAACGTATATTATATTGCTCGACACATCACTGTAACACACTAAGATACTGAGTTATTTAGTTACTTATTAAGTCTTATATAGTAATGTGAATGACATTAAATAGTACCCTTCCTTTATATATTTATTCACATTTATATTTATACTTTTATAGTTTATACTTCATTTATTTATACCTTTATATTTGATTAAACATTTCTTTCATGATCCACACAAATAACTTAGATATTAATACTCTACCATTTTTTCAGAAAAAACTGACTTATAAAAGTTAAAAACATATGATTTGAATGTTCAATTAATATAAAAGCAAAAATATTATATTTCATTTTAAGATATTATTCATTAGCATAACAACAGCCAGATCAAAATACAAATTGTAATCCCAGCCGCGTAAGCGATTTGTGACACTTTTCTTTTCAATTTCAAAGTACGTTTATGGGAACGTTTGCGATTGCATCGTATGATCATACCTAATTTCAACATAACTTACAAAATGTTTTATTATGAATACACTTAAAATGTATCTGAAATTATAGTATTAAACACTTTTTAATTTACGTAGTTAAGATCTTTACATTGCATCGTGTCATAATACGTTTACATACATTATCAAGTATTTATTATAAATTAATGTTATTTATCATTAATAGTCGAAAACGCATTATTACATTCTTTTAAGATTTCATGACTGCTAAGGAATATGTTTATCTAATTTGAAACACAAATTTATAAAAAAGATAGGCTATTACACAGATATAAGTTTGTTTAGCAAAATATATGTTGTATGTTAATAAAATATTTTGAACATTAGAAAAGAAAAGTTTTTTAAGTATATAATAATATAATTTTTGGTTTCATTGTCTATAGTTGAAAGCAACTTATAATAATAGCGGATTAATACACTTTGGACTACCAAATTTAGTTTAAAATTGTAAAAATTATATATTAAAAAAAAAATAACATAAAAGAAATTTAAGGTAGAGTTATTGTAAATAAGAATCAATGTAAATATGCAAAAATCTTGTAAATTCATATAAAATATTAGTGTAAAATAACTAAATACGCGAAAATGTGTTTATAATATTTGATTAATATTTTTTTTTACGTGTGGTTGTGTGGATAGATAATATAGTTACTACATGTGTAACTTCTGAATAGCGTTTTGGGTAGCATTAATAGCCCTAATACAGAAATGCAAAATAACTACATATGTCACTTTTAGATTTGGTCGGGAATCCCCTTATTACCTCATTTTAATTATTCTCATGCCCTTGCAGGTTAATTATTTTCATGCTAACACTACTCTCATTTCCTTTGTTTTAGGTTGTCAGGCCTTTTTTGTTTCTTTATTTCATAATTCTTGTACGTACTTTCTTTTCTTTCTTAATATTTTTTGAGCCTTTAGCCAGCTTTATTTCTTTTAGTATTCTCTTCACTTATATATTTATTTATTTATTAGATACTGGGAATCGGAGTATTTATTCACTTCTTTCATATTTTACTTCATGATAATTATCACGCGGTTACTTTATACATATGGGCCCCCCATTTACTTGGGTATTATATTACTTTTTCATAACATTCATTTCATTTTATTGGTACATAAACTTTTTTTTATCATACTATATCAAGGTAATAGTGTACCTTGGGTTGTGCGCACAACCTTGTGGTCTACGTTTAAGTCATTTTAAAAGGACTCCAACAATTGTCACGGAGGAAACTAAGTTCACACTATGATCCAATGAAGGATGTGACCTGGATGTGACCTCAATGTACCATTATTAAGGGTAACAAATTTAAGACTTCTCTGGTCCCCAACAGTACTAATACGAGTAAAATTGTTCACATCTCACTTGTACTGAAGGTATTGTTCCCTAGTACCTGATCGAGGACTATATGCTTTACCAGTGATGGACGTTCCCGTATCTCTCCATTACTTATTTATGCAGGTCAACTTTTGTTTTATTCCTATTTATTTCTTTACATTTATAGTATTTATTAATCATTATTTAATTGTACCATATTCCTATGACAATATTCCTATACAATTCATAATAAATTCTCATTCCCTCATTAAAAGTCATTACGTCTTTAATCGCATCCGAACAACCTTAAAAAATTAATCGGTTATTAGTTTTTCCAAACTCTCAGCTGATCAGGCTGATTGTATGTGGATATGCTAACCTCCGATAATTTTTCTTTACCTATGCCACACTTTCTACTTATATTTCTATCAATATTTTTCATTCATAATGATAAATTCCGTAACTTATCCATAAATTTACTTACGTCTTTTACAAATTTATATCATATAGTCTCGTATAATATTTAGTTACATCATTATCAGTCCGGGATTGAGGCTCACAATATGGGCACAACAAAAATTTAATTAATTAATTGTATACATAATATAATCAGTTTCAAAATCATATTAAACGAAGTAAATATTCTCATATTCTACACAAGTAAGTACTATTTTCCGAGAAAAGAATAAATTATAATAGTTAAAAGCTTATGATTTAAAAGTTCAAACAATATAAAACCAAAAATAAATTTTAAAAATTATTACATTTCATATTAAAATAAATAAAAATGAATAAAACAAAGAAATAATAATGGGAACATAAGTCGTCATCACTATAACGTCAAGTTTATATAAACCAAGTTTATATAAACAAAACATTAATTTATTTAAACATTGAGAAGAACAATTTTGATTTTTAAGTAGGTTGTATTAATATAATAACTTTAAGGTTATTTATTAAAGGTTTATTTATTTATAACTTTAAAATTGTTTTAAGGTTTTCATACCTTTAGAAAAGATGAAAAATAATTATAACTTTTATTTATAGCGATTTTTTAAATTTAAAAAAAAAATTGGGTTAAATTAAAGCATAGGCATTTTTTTTAGAAAAGTGTTGAATGTGTAGAATTAGTTTGTTGAATGTTTAAAATCCTTTTCAAAATTGTATACATTTTATATTAAAAGACTACAGAAAAAAAACTACGAAATGTATCACAGTGTTATTTTAACCATAAATTTGGTGAAATTAAGTACGTAAAAATTTAATCTTTCATATTATTTCATTATTCTTTTGCAAAACAATTACTGAATAAAAGTGAATATAAAATCGTCTAGTGCCTAAATACAAATGCCACTGAAACACTTACGTAACTTAATTTATAATATTGTAATATGGTTCTTTTTTTTAGAAACAATAATAAAATAACAAATAAATCGTTAATATTAAGTATCTAATAATTAATTTAAACTAAAATATATGAAATACTAAATATATGAAATACAGAATATTTAATACATAACTTTTCTTTTTATAATAGTTAAAACTTTTAAAGAAATCTTATAAAGAAATGACAAAAAATAGGCTGATTCGATGTTACCTCAAATTTTCTTTTTTGTTCTTTTTGGCTCAATTTTCATATTCTTCTGGACGAAGCTTGCAAAAGTACAACTGTTTCTTTCCTTTTAAAATTAATCTGCCGTTTCTTGAATTTTGAACTTTGGTCATCATATAAAAAATCCACATTTTATTTTCCTCATTCGATTTTAGCTGTTTCTTTTGTTGTTTTGTTGCTTTGTTAGCTGTTGTCTTCATACACTATACATACTTTTTAATTTTTAGTTAGTTTCTATAAAATTATTGTTGTGGCCTCTTTTCGTATTTGTCATAATATTATTTTCTTGTATTGTCCGGTGTTGCGTCATTTCCAGTTAATTTGTATTTAATTTATTTTTGTTAACAATTTTTTTTAAATTAATGAACATTTGTAGGCCGTGGCGGTGCGCGTGCATTGTAGCAGCGCACCGCCTGGCAGGGTCGCCATGTGATATAGGAAGGGCCTTGAATGAATTGGAGACGTGTTGCTTGTACAAGAACTTTAATTATACTACTTCAACTTATTCTACCTTAACACTAATATATACTATTGTGGTGGCTACACTACAAAGCCCTGGCTAAGAATAGTAAAAAAAAAAGAAATTTACCCTGTGAAAGTTTTCATGTAGATATTATTTTTCTAACCAACGATAAAAATGTATTACGTGTGATGGAAATATGTATATAAGAATAAAGGTTGTCTCACAGGGGACGGTAATAATATAGTATTATAACTTTCAGTATCTGTGCTAAAAAACTTTTAAAATCTCTGAATCCCGAGATATGTCCATATTAAGAGGCTGAATAGAGCCCCATTGATCTGCATGGGGATCGTTTTGTGATTTCACATCGTTATCGAAAAAAATATACTTACAATTGAGCGTATTCTAGGTGGCGTTGTAATAAAGTGATTTTACTTTAATTTAAATAATTTATTTTGCCATTCTATACCAAGTTGTGTACATTTACAATTTTTTTTTATGGGATAGGGTGACAAACGAGCACACAGTCCACCTGATGGTAAGTGGTTGCTGTGACCCATAGACATCTACATCTATCTTCAATAAAGAATCAAAATGCAGATGCGTTGTCACCCGTGAGGACTAAGATGGAATGCCTCTTTTCCAGTAAAAAGGGTCTCCGGTTCTCTACACTCACCATACGAAACACAGCAGTGTTAAGCTGCTATTTTACGCTGGTATTCAAATGTTTTCGTTATTTTAATTACCAATAATTATTTGATTTCCAGTCGGTGTTTTACATTTGAAGATCAGTTATAAAGAGCCATTAATCAGACATTTTGAAAAAGCGAAACCTATCCTACCTAATTTTTACGTCGTTTCATCAGCAACATTCTTAGTTTTGGATAAAACAAACCTTGTCAGTTTCAAAGAAACACGACTAAGTCCATATTAGAAGAAATGCACTTCATTACAAGATTTCTATGTAAAACGAAGGCTACCGATGGGACTTCTTAAAAAGTTCAAATTTTTATTTTGTTTAATTTAATTCGAGACTAAAATAAATGTGAAAGGTATTTTATCTGCAATAATAATTTTCATCGGTAAATTCAACGATAAATTTGTATTATAAAATATTTAATTGCCTATTTCCAGTATAATGTCCCAAATATCATCATTAATTTATGACTGGCTCACTTAAACATTTTATCAAATGGCTTAATGATTAACTATCATTTGATGATAAGGTCATGCTTTTCTATAAAAAGCTGCAACAAATTTTAAATCACGGACCTCTTGGTTTGTTTTACAAGATGGACTGACCTCAAAGTTTACTTTCTTGTGTAAAAAGTGCTAGTAAAAATTTTATGCGGATTATAATTAAAAGTTTCTATCTAAATAAGTGTAACATAGTAGGTATTATATTCATTGGTAGCGGCCGTCCATATTTGGAACAATTTTCTGCAGCACTACGCCTACGAATTATTTCAAATAAGAAATACCAAAGCCAGAATCATTTTCTGTACGGAACCCGGCAAAGTGTTTTTTAAGGCACTACGAATAAAACAGCTGATAAAAATGTTACACTCAAAGCTGTTAACAAAAATTGTTACTGCAAATGGTCTTATAGAAAAAACTATTCCGCCGTGTCAGGTGCAGGAGCTATTATTAGAAGGAGAAGAGGTAAAATTTTGTTTTAGAGATGCGCAATCAATATTGTTTTGTCTGCAATTGCGCATAAAATAAAAAATAACTTCAGCCAAAGAGCACAACTGGCATTATACTTAGGCCCATCAATTGGTATGGAAAAAGAAATAATTTTACCAGGTTTCAAAAAATCAAAAATAATAAAATCAAAAAATGTAGATCTGTATGTCTATACATACATATATTGATTTATGGCCGCTTAGTAACTGACGGTAACTCAGTACCGACACAACATCCTACAGTCACGCCGAAACAAGAGGAGAGAATCACTGTAGAAAACGTAATAATTTACTGCGAAAATTTTGATTTTGATAAAATTAAAAAAAATTACAAACTTATCCAAGATGCCCAATACGTTACAGAAAAAAAATATAACAAATAATAAACTAATGAGCTTGCGTCAGTTTTTAAAAAATTTCAGGATCTGATTAACGATATACAGCTGACACTTAATCATGCTTTTTGAAACCACGCCAGTTGTAAACAATACTTCTGTGAAAAATGGTGTAGATGTTTTTTACGTGGTAGAGCCACGCTGCAACTATATTATGGTTGTAGCACGAATGGGTCGGCTCGACCGGGGTAGGACCACGCTCTCACAGAATACCAGCGTAAAATAGCAACTTAATGCTGCTGTGTTCCGTATGGTGAGTGTAGAGAACCGGAGACCCTTTTTACTGAAAACGAGGCATTCCATCTTAGTCCTCAGGGGTGACAACGCATCTGCATTTTGATTCTTAATTGAGGATAAATGTAGATGTATATGTATTATCCACTTACCATCGGGTGGACTGTGTGCTCGTTTGTCACCCTATGCTATAAAAAAACAAGAGAATTAAGAACAGACAAAATCTTTCTTTTCAAATTTCGGCTGAGTTGTAAGTAGAAGGCCAAATACGCCATGTGCAAATTTAATTAAATATATTTTAATTTTCCCATAATATTTTGTATTACTTTTTATTTTGGCCTATCTGAAACGTTCAAATCTCTATAGAAAATGTGGCGTATGAAATGACTGACAATCACTAGAATATTTTATCTAGGTACAAAGATGTTTTACGTTTTCGTGGCCTCCACATGATATTTTTGTTAGCATTAGGTACCCTTCTGTATCTGAAACGAATATGAATATTGCATATTATGTATACCATACAAAATTAAAGTAACAGGCTTTATAAGTCCCTATGCTGGTCACAAGACACCTCTCATTTCTGCGAGTGATTTAGGGCAAGGAAATGTCCACCGCGCTACCCCAATGCGTGTTGGCGAACTTCACATGTCTTCAAAATTTTTTTTCTTATTCCTCAGACATGCAGGTTTCCTCACGATGTTTTCCTTCACCACCGATCACGTGCTAAATCAGCACTTAAAATTGCAATTAAAATTTTCATTGGTGCTGCCGGGGATCAAACCCGGGCGAAATTTACAGCGAGCGCTTAGACCCAGAGCTACTAATACGACACAAATAAATACGATTCAACAAATATAATAAAAACTCTTACGTACTTAAAACTTACAAACGAAGCTACAGCACCACATCGTGCAATGTAATTGAAGATGCTTAACCGCGACATCACTCTCAGTGTTGCGCAAGCATATTAGGCAGTATATCACTTATATACTTGTCACCTCTGCAGTCTATTAATCTTTGCACTTCTCTAAGTAATACAGAATGTAGTCGCTAGACGGTGTTGACGTCGGTTAAAATTTCTGCGGTCGCCGTTTCGTCAAGGTCATTCAGGCTTCTTAAAGCCTTAACGCGGCCTAAGAGAATTAAGTACATCCTTTCGCCTCTTGGGTGTCGTAAAAGGCAACTAGGATATGGCAGAAAGATTTTATGGCTTTCAATAGAACGCGGTATAACAATCACATTTAAGCCAAGCGCAAAATACAAGGGGCAATAGAGAACAGCGTTTAAGGTGCGAGAAGTCTGGCAGTGGATAGCCAATCCGTCTGCGAAGCGTAGCGGTTAAAGTAAATCCTCCCTACAGCGAAAAAGGCTTATATCCAGCAGTGGACTTTTACAAGCTAGCGATAAAGCAGAAAAAGTCATTTTAAACTAAAGAAAATAGTAGAAATGATAACAGCTGTACGAGTATTTTTCTTAATTACTAATACTCCCGTTAACCACTCTAAGTAATTGCAGCTATATTATGATTGTAGCACAAATAGGTCTGATCGACCGGGGAAAGACCACACTGTCACAGAATACGCTGATATGTTTCGTAAGGTGAGTGTAGTGGACCGCATAGCCTTTTTACTGGAAACGTAGCATTCCATCTTAGTCCAGGGGTGACAACGCATCTATCTTTTTATTCTTAACTGAAGATAGATGAAAATGTCTATGGCCCATAGCTTTAACTTACCATCAGGTGGCCTGTGTTCTTTTTTGTTACCCTTATTCTATAAAAAAGCTTAAAATGCTAGTATTAGGAGTAGTTCACGACAGTATTCGAATGGCGGACTCGAACCCATGACTTTCCCAGTTTACATTTCACATAATTTACCTAAGGCTTTTTTTTTTTGCTTTTCTACCGACTTCAAAAAGGAGACGGTACTCAATTCGACTGTATGTTTTTTTTTCTTTTTTTTATGTGTGTTATGTGGTACGAAGTGTCACTTGTAACTTCAAAGAAAACAGTAATTATACAGGTTCTCTTGTCCTTTAAACTAACATATATTGCTGCTGTACGGCAAGAATAGTCAAGAGGATAGTGCCAATCCATACGTAGTCCGAAGCGGTAATTTAATATTATATATATTTTATTTTTTATCTTATTCATTTATTCTTTATTGCATCCTCATCAAACAAAATATTACAAAGTGCGGACTTAATGTCTATCGGCATTCTCTAATAGTTAAACCTAGTTATCTGAGTTTAATAAATGAATTGCTTTGTATTTGAAGTGAACGAAAATTAAAGAGAGATAAATAAAAATGAGTATAGAACTTAAAACTCTCACTTGTTTCAATACTTCTATTTAATTAACGAATAATATGAAATTAAAAATTTTGTACAACCGACTTCAATATAAATTATTAAGGACAACTCAAAAACTATTGGTCAAACCTTGATCAAATATATACGAGACCACATGAGAAGCACCAGCTTTCAAACAAAAAAAGAATCATCGAAATCGGTTCACCTAAAAAAAAAGCTATGAAGTAACACATTAAAAAAAAAGTCGAATTGAGTAGCTCCTCATTTTTGAAGTCGGTAGATAAAATGAGGACATCATCAATGTAGTCGAAGTCAATTAAATACGCATTATTAAGTATAACTCAAAAACAGCTAGTTATATCTTGATCAAATTTATATGGAACCACATGAGAAGCACTAGCTTTCAAATCAAAAAGAATCATCAAAATCGCTTCACGTAGTAAAAAGTTCTGAGGTAACACACATAAAAAAAACATGTGTGCAGTTCACACGCGGTAGAAGTGAAACCTTCATGTGAAATGAAATATAAAACAAAAACATTTCACAGCAAATGATTTATTTAATTTGATAATTTTATATATATGTAACAATCCTTATTTTTAGACATGTACCGCCTAATTCCAAAACACGGACTAAATATAGTTTTAAACCATGAACTAAGAAAAACGTTATTCGAAAACGAAGATTATCTCTAGTTCGAGGATTATCTATGGTACTAAAGTTAAACTTCTGCGACACCTAGCTTAACTATGGTACTAACTAACTATATTATATTAACCTCAATTTCGGTACTTCTTAATTTGAGGTTAGCGTTGTTTTCATTTGGTGTTTTTAAAATCGTTAAAAATGGATATTAACATGATTGACTTGATGGATTTAGAAGATTTGGACATCGACATCGTGTGAATCCGTTTAAATTGAGTGACGAAGATTTTAGGTATAAGTATAGGTTCCCAAAAGGTTTCGGAGAAAAAATTGTGGGCGTTTTACGTGAGGATTTAGTGCACGACCCTCGAGGATGCCCATTGAGTCCTGAAATTCAAGTGGTTTGTGCATTACGCAACTGGGCTCGCCATGAAGTAAGTGCTGTTTATAATCTTAGTCAATGTACCTAACATTGCGCTAGATAAAAGCCAAAAAATACATATTATTGTTTTATTCGTAGATTCAAGACGATACAGCTGAAATTTTGTCACGGATATCCCGAGAATTTATTAAAATGCCTACTACTTTAAATGAACAGCAGGAAACCATTAGGAAATTTCGCAGTACCTATTGCTAATTTTCCTAAAGTAATTGGCGCAATTGACTGTACTCACATAAGAGTAAAGAAAGAAAAATACTGATGGGGGTCAATTATATATTAATAGAAAAGGATTTTCTTCAATTAATGTACAGGTAATATGCAAATATTTTAAATAAGCTGTGATTGTCTCTTAATAACTTTACTTTACCATACTAGAAAATAATTTTTTGACTATCTTGTGGTAATAAATGTATATTAAAATATTCAATCTATATCAGAAAAACATAAAGTACTAATGAGCTCTCATTTTACAGGTGGTTTGTGATGCTGACCTGAAAATCATGGATATTGTTACCAGGTGGCGTGGCAGTGCACATGACTCCAGAATATTCCAAGAATGTAGACTAAAACAGAGGTTTGAGGCTGGTGCATTCTCTGGAATATTACTTGGTGATAGTGGCTATCCTTGTACTCCTTACCTATCTACACTGCTGCTGAACCCCACAACACCACAAGAAGAAAGATATGATAGAAGCCATATCCGTACCAGGAACACGATGGAAAGATGTTTTGGTTTGTGGAAGCAACGATTTTGTTGCCTATTAAGAGGTATGTTTGGAGATATCGAAACAGCAAAAAAAAAAAAAAAACAATTTTTGCATGTGCGGTACTACACAATATGGCCATCGACATGAGAGAAGATGTATTTTCTGGTGAGGGGGAAAGCATTGAACAATATTCATCTGGACCTATAGTACAAAGATATATTCCATCATCAATAAGGGGAAATATTAGGAGAAGACAGTTTATTGAAACTCATTTTCAGTAGGTAAACAATTTTTTTCATAATTTTATATAGCTATTTATAATTGAAATATATAAAATTGTCAAAATTTTTCAATTTTCGAAAGCTATGTATATTTAATTTATTTTATTTTGTTATTTAGAGGCCAATTTTGGCAAAAAGAAAATACAATAAAAATATTAATAAATGTATAAGACGATTATAATAATATTTATTTTTTGATTTCAGACATAATAACCATTTATAAAAGGAAAATCATTCTGCTGAGCCGTTGTCAGCTGTCAAAGAATAACGACTACATATTACAATTTTCACCAATATGGAATAAATCCTGGGAAGTATTGTTATAATATTTCATTTATGGAGCAAAATGCTTTTATTTAGGCTGTAAATTATTGTGTTTTAGGAAAAGATGCGGGGTACAGCAAATTCCACATCAATATGAAGCTATGTTATATAAAGACTTTTAAGTGTTGTAGAGACCTGTTTAGATTTTTTAATGAATATCGTCACTCCTCTATATTCACAGCCGGATTTCCTTTCCAGAGGTGCACGGGTCCACTGGTAGTAGGACTGTATGATAACTAAGTGATTAGGTTTAGTTTTTTTAGTATTATATTATGTATATTTCATTGTGATGTAAATAAAATAGATATTATTTATAATTAGTTATTTTAATTATTAATAAAAGATGAACAAATATTTGCCGCGAATAAGTGCCTGAAAAGAATAGTTTTATATATGAAGATATTTACAAACATGTATCTGATATAGTCTTAAATATTTAGTTTTTTTTTCACACACACAGTCCACCCGATGGTAAGTAGCTGCTGTGGCAAATAGACATCTACATCTGTCCTCTAATACAAATCAAAATGCAGATGTGCTGTCACCCATGAGGACTAAGATGGAATGCCTCGTTTCCAGTAAAAGCGGTATCTCTCAGTCAATTAACAAGGTTAAATGTTTTATTAAAGAAAAATTGTATTAAAAAGGGTTATTATAATACATAAATGAAAATAACCCGTGGGAATGAGGTGATCGCCACCATGCTGGTTCTATTAAAATTCATTTAAAAATTGTACAAAGAAAATTATTGTAAAGTGAAATATGTTTATAAAAAAAGTCGCGCCGGGCTTCTTGCTAGTTCTTCCCAGGACAGAGGTATTTTCCGAACCAGTAGTAAATAAAAAAAAATGTCTTTCAATAAGTATTATGTAATAATCTATATTTAATAAAAATCATTCTATTCTATTCTGGTTCTATACGCTCACAAACAAACACAGCAGCGTTAAGCTGGTGTTTAGATTGTGTTTTTCTGACTTTCTAATAAAGATATTTGTAATTCTAATTTTTCAATTTTTATTTTGGCTATTTTAATATTGTATTCATGTTCCTCTTCCATCATTTCTAGTTGTCTTTTTTTTAAATCTGTGTTACTTTTTACAATTTTTTGGTGTATATCTTATCTTCTGTAAAATGAAATGGAATACTTAATGTAAGTTTTTTTTAGTTATTTTAGACATGTACAAAGTATTATAGAGTAATTAAAGGGCACTTAACCATTTCACTGTCTCATGAGTCATGTATGAACATTTCAATTGTTTAACTATTGTGTCTATTTCTCGGACAGGGAAGTTGTTAACTTTGTACCCACAAAAGAAATATTTTTATAATTATTTTTAAATCAACTCATATCAAACTTTGCTTTTAATATTTGAAAACATGAAACAATTTTCAGTGTTTAAATACTAATTTTCAAATGCTACAAAGTATGTAATGTATTAGAGTAAGTAATTTTTCCAACATACCCATTTTGCCTCTATTTCCTGTTTTTGTTATACCCCTAGTAATAACAGTTTTATTGTTGATTATTTTCACAATTTTGGCACTTTCTTTATCTGTAGTTGGATCTATCTCTAAAAAGTAATATAAATATCACAGTTTTAGAAAATTAAACATGTATAATATTTAGACAAACTTGTGCACATTTGATTGTAACTATAATAATAATATATTTTGCTTTTTAATAAATATTTAATCACTATTATTTACCTTGCACCTCTACAACATTGTGTTCTGGATTTTCTACATTTATAACCATAGCTGTGTCTGTTTTTTCAAAATTAAATATTTCTTTTGAAGTTGTAGCCACAGTCACTGGATCCTAAAATAAATCATTAAAACATTTATTAACATGTTTTCCTGTCATTAACTCTATTTTGCCCTTTAATGAATCAGGTATTTTCTATGTTGTAGAAATATTACTATGTTCCAAGACAATAGGTAATATAAATTATTAATTATAATAATAGAAAAAAATAGAAAATTATAATCGGACTGTGTAGATAATCTAGTAACATGTGTGTTATGATATTATATAGACCACTATGTATGAATTTGTGACATTTCAATTTTGAATATGAATATAATTAATTATAAAGAAATTTATGTTAAATTATTAATACTATTTATTAATTACTAAGTATATTAAATTTTGAATATTCGGAAAATAGTTTTGAATTGTAAATTGTATGCTTTAATGGTAGATTTCAGAGCACTACCTAGGTACTAAAGTAATGGAAAATAAAGTTCTTTAATTTTAATTAAATGTGTAAGACATGTAAGTAATTTTATTTACCACTGCATCACTATCATAATCATTAACTTCAACGATAAAGTCGTGAGGAGCAATTGACATTATTTCCAAGTCCTCAGGGAAGGTGATGGTGGTTTTTCGCCACCCCCTGACTTCGATTGTTCCCTCCTATATGTATATAAGTTTGATTTTAATTCACCATCTGATCGGCATTTACCTGTTATCTCATTAAATCTAAAAAAAAAATAAGAAATCATGTAAACAATACCGTACCTATTTGTACATATAACAAATGCAATAAGTACTTACTTATTAGTTATATTCTTCCACTCTTTTATTTTTTGAATATTTACCGATATTTTCGTCGAATTATCCTCTAAAATATGTGCTGATTGTGAAATAAGTGTACGTAATATTTCCTATAATAATAAGAACATTATTTTTAGTCGAAATAAGGATAATAGGCATTGCTACGTACTAACAAATAAATTTCGATACATCACTAACTTTTTCTTCAGAACTCCAATTTTCACCCCGTTTTTTCTTTTGTTCCATTATATAAATAAAAGTTGTAACTGTAATATCACAATATTTATTTAATTAATTAGTAATAATTTAATTTACTTATCATAAGGACGCAATATAAACTATTTTGAACGTCTCGAATCCCGCGCTCGCGGTAACTTTGTAATTCACTCCATTTCACGCTAGAGTTGTTAAAATGAAAACAACTTGATTATAAAAAGCGCGTCAAAAGTATAGGTCGTGCTTGTTCAATAGGTTTTAACCTAAACAACAATTTATGATATGTTTTTGTATTGATGGATAATTATTTAAGCATAATTATGTGTGAAAATAATATTAATATTTAATGAAACCGAACGTTGCATTGAATGAAACCTGTATGAACGAATGAAAGAGTGTCATTTTTTGTTTCTTATCTGTGAATGATATTTAATCCAGTACTAACTTTGATACTAACTGGTCCTCGGATATTCTGCGTTTTGTAATAAGCACACATTTTAGTTCTGGTATTAACTAAACTAACTTAATACTGTAACAAACCTGGACTTCTTAGTCCTGGTTTAACCAGTACTAAAACATTTGTTTGGAATAAGACCAGTAGAGCCTAAATTTGTGTATTAAATCAAAATAATATTTTCTTCCGACTAAAATTACTTTGTAATAGCGACGTCTACTGAAGACAATTATTTTTTGTTTCCTTGTTCGATAAAATTATTTTACCTATTGAATTCCATATATATATATTAATTAAAGTCAATATAATTAATTTTAATTATTTGATAATATACTTGTAGTTTTTTAATTCTTTATTTTAACATTTAAAAGTTATATTAGCCATTTTTAAAGCACAGAGCACACAGAGGAGCACACAGAGGAGGTCGAGATAATATGAAACACTTTATACTGAACTAGCGGTTCCCCCCGGTATCACCCGCGTATATCACGCTCTGAGCCGCGCAACATGACGACTCGCTTGTTCTCTTTCGATTCTCATCGGGTGGCTAGGCGTCATTCGCGTGGAGCCGAGTGTTGACTTATTAAAATATTTCATTTTCTCTTAAACTATGCGTCCAAAGAACATGCTATAAAGAGCAAGTTTATCTTCATAAAATTGTCTTGATGATGAAGTAACTTTCGTTCATAAGGATTAATATGCTATGCCTAATAATAACGCTCGTAAATCACTTTGTAATTTTCAATATTTTTTGTCACATTAATACCTTATTGTGGCTTAAGTATAAGAAATAGGACTATGACATCCCGGACTTTTTATATTGAGGAAATATCTATATTTTTGTACACCGTAGTATTTACGTATCACTAACCATTAGGCCAGCGTACGCGGATTAAGCAGTTCGGGAGCGTTTTTTCTTCCGACTTGCTTAACAAAATAAATATTTAAGGCTATCTGAGAGGTGTAGCCTAACGCTAGATAGCTTGTACTATTCTTCGTTAATCTGGCTATCATATGCAGAAATAATTTATCAAATGGGACTGGTAGTTCCAGAGATTAGCGTGTTTAAACAAAAAAAAAACCTCTTTCGCTTTATTATATTAGTATAGATTCTATCTCATTCTCGCCTATATATTTATATATTTGTATATTTTTAGTGTCGCTTTGTCGTTTCATTTGTTTCAAAGTTTTTACTTCAAAAAATACAGTCGAATTGAGAACCTTCTCCTTTTTTTGAAGTCGGTTGATTAGTATAATAATAAAGTAGAGATTCTTAATAGCATGCAAATAACCCGCTGAGCTTAATATAATCCAGTAATTTCAAAATTACAGACAGACATCAATTTTATTTATATGTATGTACAGATAATCTATGTCGGTTTGTTTCTTATTAAAGGGTAGATAAACCTGACCTTTACGCGAAGATGGAAAAAAATATAGATTTCGATAAGATTTAAGGAAAATTGTCGTTACCAGACCATCTGTCTTCTTTATTCCCTAGCCAATTTAATGAGTTTCAAAACCGACATAAAATAAGTGCCCGTTAATAATGGAATGGTTTAATCTATGAAAAAATAAATAAAACTAATAACCATAAAACTGTTATCACACAAAACCGGAATAACATTTTATAAAACGTGTTTCAAGTTCGCGAAACATATTTTATGTATGCGGCCACTGCAGTCCATGGACATATCCATTTCCATGGTCCACAGATGCGTCTAAGGACTAGGATGGAATGGCTTATAGCCTGTAACTATATTGACTCTCTAAGACCGGAACAACTCAGAGGTACGCATCTGTAGCCTCTTTGTTTGAATTTGGCTACAGGTGTCCATAGACTGCAGCAGTCACTTACCATCAGGTGGACTGTAAGTACGTTTGTCACTTTAGTTTAAAAAGAAACATCTTCATTTACGTTCTTGAATTCGACAAAAATATACATATTTCAGTTTAAAGGCATATACAAGTTGAATTTACACATTGTCGATAACTTTTATCTATACTGCCGGTGTTGAGGTACGCAATTAAAGCTGAAAGGTGCCTTCATTAATCGAGAAGCTGTCAACTCGTATAATTTGCGTTTGACTAAAACCATTATTTACACTCGTACTTACATTTTGTATTGATAAATAGTAACTTAGTTTCAAGTCAATCCGTTATTTCTGTTACTCTACTATAAAAATTAATGTTTGTTTGATCGTATTTTATGTGCTGCTATGCCGTTCATCAGATTGCGGTAAAACTTTGTCAACATATTGCTTGCACTTGCGCAAAGGTTATAAGCATAGTACAAATAACTGACACTAGGTGGCGCGCGTATCGTACCGACAAATATATTTGAAAGTTATATATCTTTCAACTTCAATGAATGTATTATCATTTCTAACTAAGCAATATAACTCTTCCAAATTTAAAATGATATTTCCAAAATTCAGGCAGCAACGCACCGGGTACGATCTAGTAAGATACACGTTTTTGTTACATTTTTAGCGATACTGAACATGCTTTTTAAGGGAATTTTTGTAGCATTTTTATACAAAGTTAATTAAATTACGTATTTATAGAATTAAAAAGGCACTAGACATAAAACGGTGCGTTCCAGGAGGTCCACGCTACAATTTTCAGAGTACGCAGTGACAAAAATAAATAAGTTTCGATTATCCATACATGCTTCGTTGGGAGACACTCTCGGACTGCCTCGTTGATCTTCAGCGTCACTGCTGATTATGTGTTCAAATCCCGTCAAAAGTTTTTTTGTCAAAAATTTCTTAGTAACAGCCCATTGTTAGGATGTTGGCGGTGTTCAAACCACATGCCCCAGAAAGAAGAGCCGTTGGTCCTACGCCTGATCTCTCTGTTGGATTCGTATTGCCATCCCATCGAAATATGAACGTGAGGGAATAATGAGTGCACTTGTGCTAACGCACACCCTCGCGCACAGTAAAGCTATCCTACGCAAATGGTTAGTCTCCGTTAAGACTGGCCGGCATGGCAAAAATTTTGTCAGGATGAGCCAGACATTATCATTTGAAGGCAAACGTTTCTTTTAGTTGTTACGCGAATTACTCTAAGCTCCTTGCAAACTCCCTATTTTCCTTCTTTAAATCTGCGTGATTGGCCTTTTTAACGAAAACTTTCTACGTTTCCCAAATGCAGTAATTTTGAATAAACTATGAATATTCATACTTCCGCTAGCAGGGCGTAAAACGTTATTTAAACAGCTTTACCTGTTACTGCTCACCATAAGATACCGCAGATCTCATTATAGCAATACTTCAAATGTCAAAATTAACAATCACATTTTTGTTACAAACCTGGGATCTGGGTCGGCGCTAATAACTCTGCTACTTCTCTTCCATATTTAATTAAGGTTCCATAAAGCTTAACTAGAGATAAACATAATCGTGTCCGGAAATAAAGAAACAGGGTGTTAAATCGTTAAAAGGCGGATTAGTTGACTGTTTGAGTGCGTATTTAAAGATTTACATAGCTGACTGTTTATGCGCATATTTTATTATGTTAGACTTGATCCAAAAAAAACATAAAAAATACAATTAATAAATACATGATAAACAAAAGAGGCGAAATTGGGAAATGAAACAGGAGATCCTGACAACAACCCAAAACAACAAAAACTGCGGTTACCAATTCTTCTGCCAAGCATAGCAACTATCCAATCTATCGGGAAAGGCCTATATTTTCGCATGAAAGAATGATGTTAACCTACATAGATATATTTAATATTATTATACATAGTTATAAATTATACGTAAAATATAAATACAACGAAATGATAGAATATACTTGTAATTGAATATTGTTTTATTATAGAAATATATTACAATAATAACTAGTTTAATTAGAAAGCAATACGAAATTATACGAACAGGATATGTTTATGAAAATCATAACATAATGTTTACTTACAAAATGTATAAACATTCTGAAACAAAGACAAACGCGATATTACTGGGAAATTAGGAGTTGGCCTCAAACAATATATCTCCGAGAATGCCTGATCAATTGCTTGTCAATATAACCTATTGCTCAATTTGTAGGATCTTCGATAACCGTAGCCAATGCATACAGATCTGCTAACATTGTCCAGTCTTATTTGTTAAATATATGGCATGTAAAGGACCAACTATAAATCATATTATATTATTAAACATTTACTTTATAAACATGTGTAATTATTTATTTAAAATTAAAAGGTGGGAATAAATATTACTAAATTAAATAATGAAAACATGAGTAAAATGATTGACAATAAAGTAATATTATAACGGAATCGACGTAATACCGGACGTGACGGAAAATAAATAAATATGAATTCAAGAAGAGGCCACAATAACACAATAAGAATTTTATAGAAGCTGACTGAAAATTTAAAATATATCTATGAAGACAACTAACGAAGAATGAGGAAAATAAAATGTGGATTTTTTTTTAATATAATGACCGAAGAACAAAATTCAAGAAACAACAGATTAATTTAAAAAAAAAACGGTTGTATTTCAGCGAGCTTTGTCCAGTAAAATATGAAAAGTGAACCGAAAAGAAAAAAGAAGATATATTAGAGGTAACATTGCATCAGCGTTATTTTTATACATTATATTTAATTATTTTATTATGTTTTAGACTATATTAAATAAAAAAAGTAACGCATTAAATATTAAATGTACGGTATTTACAAGTAACTAGAAAATATTTGTCAGATTTTAACAATTTATAATATTTTTAGTAGATATTGTTTTCTAAAAAACATACATTTTACGATGAACAGGTTCGTGTTAAAGCAAATATATTTTAAATTTAACCCAATTTTTTTATAGTATTTTTTATTTAAATGTATACAATTTTGAAAAGGGTTTTATAAAAAAAAATCGTAATTATTATAAGTTATAATCATTTTTCTTCTTTTCTAAAGGTATGGAAAGCTTAAAGTAACTTTATTATTATATATAAATATATATTATATAACCTTTAATAAATAATCTTATAGTTAATATTACTTACAATAAATATATTAATATTACCTACTTAAAAATCTAAATTGTTCTTTTCAATATTTAAATATATTAATGTTTTGTTTATACAAACTTGTTAGCTGTAATGAAATAGTGATTACCGGTTTTTTCTGTAGATATACGATTTCTTAAATATCATAGTTCTAGCAATCCTACTTTTTTATATGTAAATTAAATGTATTATTAAAGCTAATACATTTTTCGATATAAGTAAAAGTAATATAACTATAAGCGATGTAACTTCTGTGTCAGTTAGAAAATACTTAAAACTATCATTTTTATGTAATAAGGAATATAATAATTAAAATAGGTCTTAATAATAATGTTTCTTAACAAAGTTAAACAAGGACATAAAAAATTGACTGGCAAATATATTACCTTATATTTGTACAATATTAAAAAGTATATATTTAAAAGGTGTGAGGAGTGAGAGAAGGGATGTTCAAAAGTGTGAATACGAATGATTGAATTGCTAAGTTTCGTCAATATTGGACTGATCACCCAAATATTTGATGATGCTTAAACTACTGGTATTGAATCCATTATGAGCGAGATTATGTTATTATATGGAAGTGGAGCATGAAAGTATATAAAGTTACCGATACAGTCAAGTAGATAACAACATGTACTAAAAAGATAAAGAAGGAAATAAAGATTTAAGAAGAGAATAAAAGAAAAGATGACTTTGATAAACAAATAATTGAGAGATACGGGAACAACGTCCATCACTGGTATAGCATATAGTCCTCGAGTAGGGTATGTTTCCATGATTGGATGATAAAATCGGAGATAACGGGTACTAGGGAACAATACCTTCAGTACAAGTGATGTGAAAGAGTTTACTCATATTAGTACTGTTGGGGACCAGAGAAGTCTTAAATTTGTTACCCTTGATAATGGTACATAGAGGTCACATCCTTCATTGGATCATAGTGTGAACTTAGTTTTCCTCAGTGACAATTGTTGGAGTCCTTTTAAAATGACTTAAACGTAGACCTCAAGGTTGTGCGCACAACCCAAGGCACACTATTACCTTGATATAGTATAAAAAAAAGTTTATGTACCAATAAAATGAAAGGAATGTAATGAAAATGTAATATAATACCCAAGTAAATGGGGGGCCCATATGTATAAAGTACCCGTGATATATATCATGAAGTTAAATATAAATAAAGTGAATTAAAACTCCGATTCCCGATATCAAATTAATAAAGCTAGCTAAGGTCATAAATAATTTAAAAAAAAAAAAAAAAAGTACGTACAACAATTATGAAAAAAAAAAGGCCTGACAATCGAAATCAAAGGAAATGAGAGTAGTATTAGTATGAAAATAATTAACGTGCAGGGGCATGTCAACAATTAAAATGAGGTAATAAGGGGATCCCCGCCCAAATCTAAAAACAACCACACGTAAAAAAAAAAAAAATCTAATAAATATACATTTTCGCTAAGATATATTTTATATCAATTTACATAATTGTTTCATAATTTCAATAACTCTACCCTAAATTTCTTTATTAGTAAACAAAGAAAACATAAAATTATTTGTTTATGTAAAATTTGTAAAATTTTGAACTAAATTTGGTTTATATATTGCTTATTAAAATCACGTCGAAACAGTATCGGATCGCTATTATTATAAGTTTCATAGTGTAATAGTTTTTTTTTTCTTTTATTCCAAAAATTATGTTATTATATATACTTAAAATACTTATAACAACAAATACAACATATATTTTGCTATACAAACTTATATTTGTGTAATAGCCTATTTTTTTTATTTATGTTTCAAATAAGATAAACATACTACACTTAGAAGACATGAAATCTTAAAAAAGGTAATAATGCGTTTCGACTATTAATGACAAATAACATATACCTATTATAAATACTTGATAATGTATGTAATAGTATTATAACAATGCAATGTAATAATCTTAACTACATTAATAAAAAAGTGTTTAATACTATAATTTTCAGATACATGTTAAGTATATTCATAATAAAATAATTTGTAAGTTTTGTTGAAATTAGGTGCCTATGTCATACGATGAAATCGCAAACGTTCCCATAAACGTACTTTGGAATTTAAAACAATAGTGTCACAAATCGCTTACGCGGCTGGGATTTGCAACTTGTATTTTGATCTGGCTGTTGCAATATTAATGATAATGATAACAATGCTTCTTCTCTTCTTTGTTCTGTTAGTCATAATATGAAATGTAATTTTTTTTCGCTTTTATATTGATTGTACTTAAAATCATAAGCTTTTAATTTTATAATCCATTATTTTCCAGGAAAATAGTTTTAATATTTAACTTATTTATGTAGTACATGAAAATAATTTCTTTATAACGATTTTGAAACTCCTAAGTTTACAATTAATTAATTCATTGTGAGCCTCATTCTCTGACAGCAAATGATGTACCTAAATGATATAAGAGACTACTTATATACTTACATGATATAAATTTGTAAAAGACGTGAAAAAAATATATAGCTAAGTTACAGAATACGTAATTATAAATGAAACTATTGAAAGAAATAATACGTGGGTAAAAGTTGTGATATAGGTAAGAATTATCGGAGATTAGCATATCCACATAAAAGAAGCCAAATCAGCTGAGAATTTGGAAAACCTAATAACCGATTATATTTTTTAAGGTTATTCGGATGCGATTAAATGCGGATTGAGTTTATGTATCGTTAATCACCAACTTAACATATTCATTAGTGGAAAACTTCAAATAAAATAAAGTTTTAAGCAAACATTTCACTTATAAATAAAATATCATATTATATTATACTCAAATAAAGTATATCGGTACATTAAGTGACGTTTACAGTTATTTATAAAATAATACAAAGTGTAAAAAAAAAAAAAAATAGTATCTTGAATCATTGTATTAAAATATTTTCAAATAGTTTTAATAACAGATTGTTTTGTTAAACTTAATACTGAATCTCATACAGCAAAAGATTCCAGAAGCGTATATGGAAACGGCATTCATAATAAACATGAATCGCTCGCGCTGTAAGAACACAAGCGATCTAATTGAGCACAAGTTTTATATTTTTAATTCGTTACCAATTATGGCGAATGGTATCATCGGTCGAGATCTTTTAAGATAATGTAGATCAGTTTTGCATTTTGATTCGAATATTTTAATATTATATGATCATCTAGGTAGATCATATAGCCTATTTCTAGCACTTGTAACAATTCCTTGGTAAGTTTTTTTTCTTTTATTTCACTAATGTGATAAGACGGGTTAAGAGATACTTGAAGTTTTGTGTTGAATGGCAATTGTATAATTTATTGAGATTTGACTGATAAAAATAAATTCAGTGAGTGTTTTATACACAGTGGTTAGAGTAAATTCAAATATTAACTTATTTCAATGAAAAAATGTTGGAATGTTAATAGGTAAAGCACAAGATCTGGTAGATAATTAGTTATTTCAGTGATAGTCGGGTGCGCAACCGAGTATTATGTAAATTCTAAAAAGTCAATGAGAACTTTCGTAAACATCAAGGTTTTGGATGGGATAAAAAGTACATAATATAATATGATGTCAAGTTAAATGCAAAACGATATATACGAGTATACTTGATCATACTGTATGAGATGTCTGCGTGAAGGTTAGTGTAACGCTAATAAATAAATATAAGAAATAATAATTATAAAGGGTTAACCAAGAATTAAAGAAAATTTTTAAATGTGGGAGTGATCCGAGCGCTCCATATAAAAATAAATAAATAAATAAAATAATTACACGGCTGTAGACCCGTGAAAATATAAAACTGGGGATTCAAAAAAAAAGGAGAAGTATAGATTAAACGAGGAACTATAGTTTATGTAATAAATCTGGGAGAAAATAATTTTTTTTTTTAATATATGGTATGATATGATATGTGATAAGTTCGTGCTAACGTGTTGTTGTAACGTTGGTTAGTACCAAAAATGACAGGTTAATGACGTACAAAACAAAAAGGTAAACGAAATAAAATCGCATGCGTATCCTGGACTGACTTAATAATATGTATAATCTGATCATGATCATGAGGTTATAATCTTTTTATATAAAATCAATTTTATATTTTTAACTATTTTATCTTACCACTTATCCATGTCTAACATTGTATTTATTTTAATGTTCAATATTAAATGTATTATTATGTTATAAGATTCAGGGTTGATATAATATTATATTTAAATATTTCATTTTATGTTCATATTCTTGATAACAGCATTAGATGACAAGTATTTAGTACAATGTAATGTAAATGTAATCAGAAATCATTTTTGTTATAAGAATCAACAACATAAATGTAAAAAAAAAGTAAATACAAGACATTTCTTTTTTTTTTAAGTATCGGGGGAGGTGTAGTGGTATGTGGCTTCCTCCTCCCAGTATAGTGTAATAAATACATCTACACCTAGGTTAAGGAGGGAGTAATAAAGAGATATTGTAACGAGACAGTTGTATCTATTGGTCCGATCCCCACAGTTGCTCTGGGGCTAAGCGCTCGGCGTAAATTTCATAGTACGCAAGCAACCCATCTTTGACCACTGTCAACCACGCCCTTGGTAGTGAAGGAAAACATTGAGAGGAAAACTTCATATCTGAAAATTAAAATATTTCAATGACATATGAAGTTAACCAACATGCATGGGGGCAGCGCGGCGGACGTTTCCTTGTCCTAAAAGCCTCTTCGAGATGACAGGAGGCCTGTGCTTGCACCAATCACTGACTACTGTTGTTCCATCGCTGCATCTCACAGCGGTAGACCTAAAAACGTTTACTGCGCAATTGAAGGGTGACTCAATGTTCTCATAATTCGTTGTGTTTACTATACCGACAGCGTAATTTCAACGTGGAATACATTTTATTTAATTTACCGCAATAAAGATGAGGAAAGGAAGGAGGAGGAGGAAATCTTAATAGATCAGGGGCAGGAGGCTGTTCTAAATTTCGTAGTAAAAGAACAGAGTTCGATTCTAGTACCGGTTCAACTGATAATATTAATTGCAATTCTAACCTTGTTAACCAACGTCAACCAAAGCATTTTTAATCGCAAGAACTCAAACAGTTGAGGCTTGTGTGTGCATTAAAAGAACGATTTATATTTTAAACAATAATATAGTAGAGAGCCAGGAAGCTAACTTTTCAAAGCATGGTAGCTGAATAGGATGGTGTTAAAGTTTTTGATCTTTTTATGTTATTTATTCAAAATATAAAATCAAACTTATACACAAAAAAGAAAATTTATAGCCTTCCCGCAGAAACCACATACGGTTGAATTGCTGGTGGTCTATCAACTATAAAGTATACTATTGATACTAATTGTAAATGTATTAACAAATCACTAAGTATATTAATAAATTTATAAATGCAATATAAAGTAAATTATCTTATCATCTAATATACCATTGATATATTATACCAATTATACTAACCTTTTAGTCTTTACCTTTAATAATATTGCCGTTCTGCGTTACTTTCATAGGTAGAACCTATGAAATAATTCTAATTTCAAATTAATTTTATTTTAAAAACATGGAAATATGTTTTCAAAATTACTCATTTGTTTATTGATTCGCGTTGTTCGCGATGTTTTCATCGCATTTCAATCTTTATCGTCATCATGGTTACGTTAAAAATTCAAATAATTATGGAATATGACTACCGTCGTGACAGCAACGCGGCACAAGCGGAACGCAACATCAACGATGTTTACGGAGCGAATACTACAAACGAACGCACTTCCATTCTGGAAATTTCGTCCTGAAAAATGAATCCCGTGGTCGTCCAAAATTTTTGATCGACAATGACGAATTTAAGGTGATGTGATTTTTTGCCGCCCGTCCAGCCGATTTCTTCAAGAATGGCATCAATAAACTGCCACTGCGTTAGCAAATATGCTTCGATTGCATGGGTGATTACTTTGATTAATAGAAATACGGAAAATGGAAAAAAAATACGTTAACTTATTTCGTAAAAAACGGCAATTTCATAGGTAAAGAGCTAATAATACAACATACTATAGTATATACACATAACATACTATACATACTGTACCGACCACCTAGTTATTTGATAAGATACTCTTTAAGAGTTCTTTTAGCCATTTTGACTTTATAACCTTTCACTATATTTAAACTTTAAATTTTTTTGTTGGTAGCGCAGTTCTAACAACTCTTCTAAATAATTCGCACATTGCGAATCGGTACAATTTCCGAAGCAACTGATTCAGTCTAATTGTGTTTCTCAAGAGCAAGTGGTTCATTTTTCACAAGGGAATTCTTATTCCGCTTACTGTATACTAAGGTAAAGGCCTACCTAAGGCCACCTATTTCCAAAGGGATTCTAAAATTGGCACCGGACCTTTCACGTAAGTATCATGTTTTCTTAAATAGTGTTTTTTTTATTTCTTTTTTACCGTGTGTGTAATTCTTTGAGTTAAACTATTTCACGGATTATACATATTTTCAATTGAAAACACTTAACTTTCATGTTTTCCTGAATAAATCAAGGTGAAAATACGTCTTGAAATGCCAAATATTTCAGCCGGTTGCTTATTCCGATGTAAACCGCGGAATTGCGATTTCAGATACTTGATTTCTTTTTTAATTTTCAGAGTTGTTTATATGTTTTGGCCCTTCCCGCTTTGGATTTTACAATTTTAAAAGACAATGAATACTAAAATCTATTTCCGAGTTATACTTTTGCGTTTCATTTATTTATTATAGCATGTCAAAAGCGGTCTATTTAGGTATTTTGTTAATACATGACGTGTTAAAGCTAGAAGGAAAATTTAAGTTCATACACAATTCAATGTAATTTTTAGCAAGTATTATATTATATTTAAGATGATTTTGCAATCAAGTATTTATTTATATACAAACTATGCAAAAATCTTGCATTTTTTAATACTCGGAAATAGGAAACGAGTTTTTTCTTGTATGAAACGCTATTCCCATGTATAGCGCTTCATACAAAAAAAAAACTCGCATATACACAAGCAAAATACAGAGTGTTCACAATTTTACGCAGCTTGCTTTGCACTTTCCGTTACTTTCAATAACGTGTAGGTTCCTGTTTCACAAACTTTTACACAATATCTTGCATTAGAAAGAGTCATATATTGTTTGTACTACTATTGTAATAATACGATGAGTATTAAAATAAATAAAATTAATTAGCTAGGTATATTAGGTAATAATAGGATTTTATTTTAAAAGTATGAAATATTTATATTGATTATGAGAATGGATGCTTATTGCGCTATCAATCCATATATCTTGTATTATATGTTTTGTGAAAGAAAATCTTATTTAGTCCACAACACCTTGTTAATTAATTAATTGCATTCTTAAAAATAAAATAAACTTGTCAGATTTATACCCACGGGTGTGATTATCCATATTTTTTAAATTATAAAAATTTCGATTGTAGGATAATAAGCACCGTGTATTATTTTTCCTACCTTTTGCCTTTACATTTGTACACACGGAATTAGGAAACAAATACAACGGAATAAGGATTTTTACATCGGAATAAGGTGCCTCTTTCTTTTTATATTAAATTAATTTAGAATACAAATCAATATCTAATAGCCAAACCTATTGTCTTTTTCAAGAGTAGAAACAATTATGGCGAAACCTTCAAAAGGGTACAATAAATGCTTAATTTTCGATCTTCTTTCGAGTTTTAGTAAAAATACCACGGAAATAGATGCCTTTACCTTAATGCTTGCCGCTTGCTGGCAAGAATAAATAAAGAAGTTTACATATACATTTTCCGGATATTATGCGCAGTAATTACATGATTTAATTCCTTCCTCTCTTTTTCACTATCGAAGAACTAGACGCTTAGCGGGTCTTCATGTTGTCGATATTTCACGCTTTAAACTTTGTCTTTCAAAATGCGTAAAACAAATGAGTGGAATAATTCTACTCCTGTCTTTCTGTCAATTACATTGTGAATTTCTACAATGCAAGAGTGACTGTGAATAGGCTTTAGTCCTAAGACAGGGTGATGACTTAACATCTAGAGCTTCATCACGATGTACCAACAGGTGGGATTACACTCAAGCACTGCCTAATAAGTAAAAAAAAAGAACAATACGTAGCTGTTTATTGCTTCATAATAAAATAACCTGTGATCCCACTTCATTCGCATCAAATCTTTTTCTTCGTTGTTTTTTTGGGTCTTATTTTAATTTTATAAATTGTCTGTCTTATTGGTCTAGTGGTCGATAGGACGACTGCTGATCCTGAGATCCCAGGTTCAAATTCTGGGTCGGGCCAAAATTAATTACTGAGTTTTTTGTCTTGAAATTCTCAGTTACAGCCCGGAGTCAGGAAGTATACAGTATTTCACCCCCGCGCCTCAGAGACCACGTAAAGCCACTTACGTGGTTTCCTTCGCCTGATCCCTCTTCAATTGTATTGAACTGCCATCCCAACGGACTATGATGGTGATGGAATAGAGAGTGCACCTTTTGCGCACACACTCGTGCACTTTAATCCTGTCCTGCGCAGATAGATAATTGGAAATTTGGTCTAGAGAGTATTATAATTTTATAGTCCACACTACTGTTTCAACTGATAAAGCGATATATTTTTATATTTATTAGGTGTAATATGAAGAGAAACCCTATGAAGGCTGCGTTGAAAACTACAACACCGAGGAATCCGTACATAATATATGCAAAATCTTAACAAAATATCTACGTAAACGCACTAAGAAAATAAGAAAAAGGAACAAAGAAAGAGGTAACGAATTACTCTCATTTATTAAACTTAAATCTTAATAAATAAACCTTTTATTTTTTTGCGATTAATTTTGTTTGCGATAATTGATCCTTATATAATGTTATATAATCTTATATATGTTATAAATTACAAGAGAAGATCCCACTTATGATCTCGGAAATACATCAGGATAGCGTTAATTATTAAAAATAATAAAAGTGTGAGAGCGGATGTTCAACTTGCTCTCTTGCTTACGCAATTAATCTTTATCAGTAATAAGACAACGTAATGCACTATACATTCAGTATAGTGAAATTACAGTTCGACCATACCGTAATACGTCCCCGCCACGATAACACACCAGTGTAACGTGAGGTACGTAATTACAAGATAACACCAAAGTATGCAAGGCAACAGCAACACTACTTATCTCAGTGTAACACGCGGCAGACTCTCAACAACACTATCCTCCTTGCCTGCACTAGAAGAATTACTACAACGAACAGAACCACAACACTATCTTAGCACTCATAGAATTACTTCACTCGTAGAATGACTTAAGCGGAATCTCCTAGCACGGCGCCTACAGTGAACTCGATCCAACCGGTATTTTATAGACGCTTCGACATATAGATATATTTTTTTTAATATCGAGTCGCAAAATGTTTTAAGGAGAAAAAATAAATCAAACTATGTCGTCACACCTGACTAGGTTACAACGCTATGAATAATTATGAGCAATTTACGGTTACGGTTCCACTTCGCTAGGCGCGCTTTTTACTAAGCAAAATGTTATTATTGCAATAAGATATATGTATGTATGTGTTTTTCTCTATAGCTTTTATGTTACATACATACGTCACCACACACGATCGTAGTATACGATGTCGATGTGGAAATGCATAAATCATTCCACTTTATTTACCATTGACTGGTTTTAACTTATGGCGGCCTACGTAATTCTGTTGGGTTTAACTGCCTCCATCTGTATGGCGCACTAGCGCATACGGTTAAGAAAAAGCTAAAAAGAAAGACTTGCCCGCGTCTCTCTTTATTTGCAATTCACATCTGGACAGTGGCAACAAAGTTCCAACTGAATTACTTCACTACGGTACATCTATGACGCAGGTCCTTATCACCTACAAGGAGGTTTTAAACCTTGCGGAGTCTAGACATCAATAAAGCTAGTAGTTAGAAGTGGTAAGTAGATCAGATGGTGTAGTAAACTATATGTAAAACTAAAATGTACAGTAAAGTTTCAGCTAATATACGACATACAGCTGAGCAAATGCCTCCTCTCACTTCTGAGATGGTTTTAGGGCAAGGAAATATCCGCCGCGATCTCTCTAAGCGTGATGGACTTTACAAGCCTTCGAAATATTTTTAAATTTCGCTGAGGTTCCTTTACGATGTTTTCCTTGTCGTGGTTAATCTGCACTTAAAATTGCAATTAACAATTTCATTGGTGCCGACGGAAATCGATTTCGGAAAAATTTTAAACGAGCGCTTGCCCTTGATCTACCACGGCTCATAAATATATAATCAGAAATATAAAATATTTATCATATTGCGACGCAAATACGTAAAACAATATTATTATCTCACAGGACTTCAGCACTTCTAATATTCTATATGCTGAATGAATTGGTAAGAAGTTGGTGGCGTAAAGACAATTTTTTATTTTTTATAATTTATGAAGAAAATCCTTTATTTCAAAATGAAAATTTATGCATAACCTCTATTGCTATAAAGATTTTGCTACAAATGCTCGGAAGATTATAAACACTTTTGAACTTTCAATTATCAAAAGTGTTTCCTCTCAACGATTGCTTCAATTTACCAAAACAGCCATCATCATCATCATTACAGCCCTTCACAATTCCACTGCTGGACATAGGCCTCCCCCTAAGAATTCCACAAATCACGACCCTGAGCCACCTGCACCCATCAACTTCCTGCATGTCTTACCAGGTCGTCACTCATCTAGTGGGGGGCCACACCACACTTCGCCTACCAATACGAGGCTGCCACTCGAGAACCTTGCTTCCCCATCGGTTGTTGTTCTTCTAGCTATATGGCCGGCCCATTACCACTTTAGCTTACTAATTCGTTGGGCTTTGTCGATTATTCTGGTTTTACCACTGTCTCTGGTTCTACCAGAGTAACTGACAGACACCTGAAGTGTGTCTCTGCGTGAGGAACTTAGAAATGAGGTTAGGTTTAGTATTATGATACACCTCGTATAATTATGATAGAACTTCACTTAAGGCAAGTTCGTTTAATTATTAATTACACTTCGTGCTTCGTCATTCAGATTAGTAACTGAAACTTATTAAACACAGGTAGATATTGAGAGCGCGAACAGGAAATATAATAGTACATTTAAGGAGGGTAAGACTATTCTGTATTACCGGGCATGTATTTATCAAAGATACTATATATTACAAATTTAATAACTTACTATTGTAAAGGCATATTACAAAGAGGAAAATTTTTAAATAAAAGAGATTCGTTTAACCTGAAAATCAATTGCGTTAACACAAACGATAAAAAAATTATTTTAGTAAGAAAAAATGTTTATGAATAGAAACAGAAACAGAAACTTTTTTATTCAATATAGATTATAAATAATACTTATTGAAAGTCACTCTTTTGTTTAATTACCACTGGTTCGAAAAAAAACCTTTGTCCTGGGAAGAACCAGCAATAAACCCAGCGTGACTTTTTTTTAAATAACAGCTTACAATCATGTATGTTACACAATTAACCTAACAAAACAAATTAGAAATAGCTTGGTAGCGAACACCTCATTCCCAGGGGTTATTATCATCCATAAATTCCTTAATATTATAATAACATTTTTTATACAAACTATGTTAAATAATAAAGAATTCAATATAACATAATGTGCATGAAGACATGGGGTGGACATTATGGACATTTGACACGTCTAGAACAATTAACTTTTTATTTTTATTTTGTATGAAACCATTTTCAAGCATTTCAGATAGCAATTTATGGAAAAATTGGATTTTTTTGGTCAAAATTTAGTTTTCTCAAAAATTTTTCACTTTACTGCCAAAGAATAGAATATTTTCTTCAAAAAAAGGTATTATTTATTTCTAAAGTCTTTCATTTCGCGATGCTATTTTATTTTGAAAATTTAATTGATTAATAAGTAAGCTAAGATATGTATGACTAAAGTAAAATTTAATCATACATACCTTGGCATAAAGTGAGAAATTTTTGAGAAAACTAAACTTTGAGCAAAAAAAAGTCGATAAATGATTAAAATGTTCATACTTCGTGGCAGATAAGCGCGAAACTATAAGTGATATCGCAATTGTATGTATAAGAGGTTGATAGCAAATTTATCAAGAATTATTTTGTACCTGCACAATTTTCATGAATCGTGTACGGTTTTCTTTGAAATTTAAAACTGAAAAAAAAACCACGCTTTGCTACACTTTCTGGGGCGCAGGGGTGTGACTCTCACCCGGGAGGGGTAGGGGAGGGGATAAAATTTAACTTTGCTCTATAACGTAGATAATATGCCGATAGATAAAATACTCCTTTAACTTTGACATTTTTTTACCTAATTTTTTAACTAACTTCGCTCATAGAAGCGTTCACTGCTGGGTTCTCTCGGTTCTCATCGGGCAGCTAGGGTTTATGCGTCGTTCGCGCGCCGAGCCAAGTTTTGAAGTATTTCAATTTTTCATTATCTCTTAAACTATGCGTCCAAATGATATGCTATAAAGAGCAAAGTTTATCTCCATAAAATTGGTTTTAAGTCACCGTGTACTATACGCGGTGACTTAAAACCACGTTTAAGTTACGCTCATGTGGGACTTAACTAGCCGATTATTGAACATTATATTTTACTAAAGTCACGCATAAAATTTAAAATATTCCATTATTAAAAAAATTAAACAATGATTAAAACATAATAATAAATACAGGACAATAGAACTTTAATTAGTAACATCTATTAGAATACTTTAAATTACAAACAAAACATTAAGTCATTTGATCAAGAAATATAAATAAAAATTTGACATAAAGTCATTTAAATTTCTTGTACATTTTTAGCTTGAACTGTAGTTTTTAAAGTACAATTATTAAAAACACAATTACTATTACTACCATTTACCGTCACATTACAATTGCTAAAAAAATATGACCGTTGTGAATTCAGGTTTATAAATCATTTACATATAAGCCAAAATTTGGATTATACAAAACTTCTATAAATCGAGTATCGTTGCATCTTTGGTCCCGTTTAATTCAATCTTTAGATTGACGCTGTAATTCTTGTACTGAAACTTTTTGATTCTATGTATTTACTAACAAAACTTCTTCATTCGCACATGATGTATATTTTAGATCTAAAATTCTCAGAAAGAACATTTTTGTTTGATTTTAATTTCAAATAATGTTTTTCTTGAATTTGAGCAAATAAATATTGGCTGGTAGATGATGTAGATGGAGTTGGAACTGATGCTTCTATATGTTCTGGATTAGTGAGAAAGAATAAGAAAGGGAGATCACTGCTACCTTACTTGCTCTGACACGATTTTTGTCTTTATAATCATTTAGTATTCTACAATTTTTCAATTAAAAAAGTGGATTAAAGTCACTTGTACTATAAAATAATGTACGATACACGCAACTTAAGTAGCCGATTATTAAAACGTGTAAGGTTAGTACACTCGCTTTGTTCGTGCGTTAACTTCACACGTTTCAATAATCGGCTACTTAAGTCCCTTGTGTATCGTAATGTACTATTATGATGAAGTAACTTACGCTCGTAAGGATTAATATGCCATGCCTAATAATAACGCTCATAAATCACTTTTTAATTTTCAATATTTCTTGTCACAAAATATATTATTGTAGCTTGCGAATAATAAATAGGCATATGGTATCGGGGATTTTTTTTTGATGGAGTAAAGATCTATATTTTTGTAAACCATTATATTTACGTATCACTAACCAATACGCCAGCGCACGCGAAGAAATCATTAAGGGAGCGCTGTTTCTTCTGACTTACTTAACAAAAATCATGCTAGATAGGAGAATGTAACTGTAGGTATCCGTGAAATCATCGGGAACAGTTGTCTCGTCATAATCAAGACCTCTACCCGAGAAGTTCCTTGGTATAATACTAAGCTAAAAGAGCTTAAGGAAAAGACCAGGAAACTATTTAATAGGGCCAAAATAACTAAAGAGTGGGATATTTATAGTGCAGCCCTAACCGAATATAATAAAGAAATTATGAAAACTAAGAGCGAATTGTGGAGGAAGCTATGCGGGGAAGTAGAGCCTCGCAGTGCAAGCACACAAAATGCTATCGAAAGCTAAACCTGATCAGATCGGGCTTCTTAAAAAGCCTGATGGTAACTTCACTACTAGTGAAACAGAAACATTTGAGTTACTAGCGTCAACCCATTTCCCAGGGTCACAGAAGACTTTTGCCTCGAACTCTTTCAGAGCCCTACGAAGGCCTTGTAATGAGGACTGGTGTAGGGCTGCAAAGATAATAAGGCCAAACCTGGTGCAGTGAGCTGTTGACTCCTTTAAACTATATAAGACAAGCATGGTGGATGGAATAACTACCATCTAACTACAGAGGGGTATCGATATCCTTCTTCCTTATCTGATGACAATCCATGCAGTTTGGCATGGGGATATATTCCAGAACGATGCACAATCATCAAAGTTCTATTTATGCCTAAGACTGGTAGAAAGGACTACGCTTTATCAAAGTCCTTTAGACCTATAAGCCTATCTTCCTTTCTTCTCAAGACATTGGGAATATTAGGGACGTAGCTCTAGCTACGAGACCCATATATTACAACCAGCATGCTTACCGCAGAGGCAAATCTACGGAAACAGCCCTGATCAGTGTTATTGACAGGGTCGCTGGAGGATAAAGAAATAGCTCTTTGTGCCTTTTTAAATATTGAGGGCGCCTTCGACAGTAGCCCCACATCACTGCTGATTGGGGGCCTGACAACTAAAAATGTTGACCCCACAACCATCAGGTGGGTGAAGTTGATGCTCTCAAACAGAAAGGCAAAAATAGAGCTGTTTTAAACTTCGATTGAGGTTGCAACTACAAGAGGCTGCCCACGAGGAGGTGTTTGTCACCCCTTCTTTAGACTTTGCGGTTGACCAATTATTGTACAAGATGGCAGACTTTCTCATTGAGACACTGGGTTATGCTGATGACCTTGTGGTCATTGCGAGGGGTTTTTCCAAAGTACTTTATCATTAATCATACAAGGAGCCCTAAACTCCATAAATAACTGGTGTAGGGATAACAGTTTATCAGTTAATGCTGATAAAACTGTTATAATACCCTTTATCCAAAAGATACGGTTGGACAAATCAGTCACACCAAAACTTAACTTTAAAGAAGTACCATTTTTCACTGAAGTTGAGTATTTGGGCGTAAAAATCGACCAAAAACTAACGTGGAACTCTCACCTTAGCAACGTATGTCATAAGGCTAAAATTTCTTTAGGTACGTGCAGTCGTTTGGTCGGGAACAACTGGGGCTTGCGTCCCAGTATGATCCTATGGTTATACGGCAGCATAATGAGGCCGATTCTTACGTACGCCTCCATTTTTTGGTGTAATAAGGATAACCAAAAGACGACTGCGGACAGACTAAATAGTCTACAAAGGACTGGCTACTTAATAGCAATGGGGCGATGCGATCATCGCCTGGAGCGGCTCTTTGTGCACTTCTATGTCTAAAGCCCCTTGATCTTCATTTAGACAAGGAGGCGAGGGCTAGTTTGTGTAGGATTAACGCCCAGGGCGATCATAGCTTGCTTTCTTACAGATTGAGATCCATGCTAGACTCAATTAAGGAAACACCGGTCTTATGCATGATCTCAGATATTATCATGCGTCCACTATACATTTTTAATAAAAAGTATATAATGGAACTACCCTCCAGAGAAGACTGGCTGAATGGATAGGTTATCTGTGAAGTCGGTAGCCTTATATGGTATACCGATGGGTCAGAAAATGGGCCTCGACGTTGGCTTTGGAATTTATGGGGAACACCCCAAATTCAAACTTAGTATGTATTTGGGTAGTTTCACCTTTATCTTCCAGGCAGAAATTTTCGCCATACTTCAGTCAATCTGCAAAAATACTACGTCAACTATATAAACTCTGATACTCAAGCAGCACTGCTAGCGCTGAGATCAAACTTAGTGAACTCGAAGCTAGTTGGAAACTGCGTGAACCGTCTAAGCGCCCTGGGATTTAACAACAGGGTGGTGTTAAGATGGGTTCCAGGTCACGCGGGCATTGTAGGCAATGAACTTGCCGACAAGCTTGCACAGGAGCGCTCAAAGAGTACACAATTTGGACCCGAGCCATTTTGTGGAATCTCAAAAAGCCTAGCCCGATTGACCCTTGAAACTCTTTATCACAATAAATTACTTAAGATCTGGTCTGATACATCGGGCTTAAAACTTTCTAAAACCTTAATCTGGAATTTTGATCGTAAATTCGCTTCAGAAGCCCTGGGATTAGGATATAAAGATACAATTTTTTAAATCGGAACGGTAGTTCCAGAGATTAGCGTGTTAAAACAAACCAACAAAAAAACTCTTCCGCTTTTTATAAATTATAGATTAGTTACGGACGACACTTGCGAAGGTTAACTAATCATCGTTGTTATATTTCTATTATAAAATTTGCAAAAGTTTGTGAAAGTACTACTCCATCCGGCCGTTTTACTGATCAGCGTTCACCCTGGAGAAACTGGTGCACGATGTGGCGACGTGTCGCATACTATGTGTCGTAAATAAGGATATCAAAACCCAAAAATTTTAGTGTATATCTGCAACGACTAAACATTTGCGTAGAGGCTGGCCGGTGTGGTTTCTTATACGTCAAGAATAGGGCATTATATTGAATAAACTGGGAGATTTTTCCCAATTATGTATTTAGAGTTTGAGCTGGAAAAATTACGGATTTTTCATCGAAATTAAATATGACTAGTATGGGCCGATTTGTTTAATCACTAGAGGTATTAATTAGATTGATAATTTTTATAATAATTTTATCGATGCGTCATTCAATGTTTTTAATATTTATTATTATACTAGCGATCCGCATCGGTTTCGCACGGAAGATTTCTGGATCTCGATAACAGCGCCACCCACCGCGTCCAAATGGACGTATAAACCATCCATCCAAAAAATCCATAAAAATCGGTCCAATCGTTCTTGTGTTCTAGCGAGACTAACGGACAGCAATTGATTTTTATACATACTATAGAGATATTTAATATAAGTTATAAGAGACAAAATGTTACACATTTTTGTCATTATTTTTAGAACGAGTTAATGTTATTTACAGCTTTTAAGTAATTTAGAACGACTGGTGTCATCATCGTATTTTGGTAGAGGTGGTCTTTATCTGTAAATACCCTAAAATCTTGCATTGCTATAGTTTTTGCGTATTTCATGGCCTAATAGCAAAGAGAATACAAATGCCGATACTGTATGTATGAACTAAATGTACTATACTGTGCGCCATTTTCACATTACATATAGTAAGAGAACGACCATTTTTAGGAATTGAAATCTTAAATTAATTAATTAAATTATTTGTACAAAGCTCCGTTAGTTTTCTTAGATACACGTCGCATAGCCTTACAGAGCTATCTGCCAACGATACTGCCATGATTTTTGCTGCCGTTGTTCTAAGTATTCCGTCTGCTGAAATGAAGTACCCATAAAAAGAAGGTTGCGAGAAAGGGGACTATTTCTAATGTTAGCATTTTGTTAATATAGACAATTAACGCTGAGTTGGCCGCATAGGTACAACAACAATGCCGTTGGCTTTGTCTGATATAATTTTTCTAATCGTTATCAGTATCACCGAAAATGGACAAAATGCGTGGGAAAAATATTTATTCTAGCAGATGGTGAAAGCATTAACGGCATAATGCGCTGTCGTAAAGATCAATCTGTGTTACATAAAGTTTATGTACAATTTTTTGAAAGGCCAACTTTGTTAGTACCTTTACATTATATAGGTGTATTCTTGGTGGTTCGGAGTTTGCTACTTTATTATCTCTAAAGGAGACAGTTTTTGTATGGAGAATGGCCCACCACGAATTTTAAAGATACTTAATGAAATGTATGTCGATTTATTCCTTATAATCTATAGATTACAAAACTAATATTAGTTTTATCGCATCTAACGGGAATTCTGAGAAATTAAAAATTAAAATATGAATATCACAATAACCTTAAAACAAACTAAAAGTGATTTTCTAGTAGTTTTCACCGATATTATGAGTTAAAATAGTATATATAGAATAGATAGCTTAATAATTAATAGTATTAAACAAAGTTGTAGGTACATTCAGCAATTATAGGTACTTTAAGATTGATGGAAAATCCTTTTAGCAGTTGCGGCAAAACAGTGCACAGACAAACAAACGTGGTGTGGAGACTATTTTTTACAGGTATTAATTGATTAGTGAATATACATCACAAACACCATTACAGTAATTAAATAAATATGATTAAGCCAAGATGAATAACGGATAATATGTATATTTATAATATTACCTTTAAATGCTATATAGTAAGAAAGCTGTTTTAAACTGGTTGTATTAGGATAAAACACAAAGTAAAATGCCACTGCATATATTGTTGTAATTATTTCCAAAGCAGTCTATTAATAGTGGAACAGACAGACAGAGAAGTGCGGTGTTAAGACTTTGTTTTAATATGTTTTGGTTGATTAGTAAAGGTGCAGTGTGTAAACTTTGTTTTAAAATATATTAACTAATTAGTTATCATACCCCAAACACCATTAAAGCCAAAATAACTAGGTAATATCATGTTTATCTATGTTATTACACACTGATAAATATGAAGTAAGATGTTTTAAACTGGTTGTGTAAGGATGACAAAAACACATGTATAATTTAATTGTATTTATTATTGTCAGTCATTATCATTTCAAAAGATTTTTTCAAAATAACTAGATAATAACATGGCCATTTATGATATTGTTAGAAATCAAAAGTATATTTTCAATAATATGAGATATGATATAAGACTGTTGTATTCAATATCCATATACTTTTTTGTCTCTGCCTACGAGCAGCTCTGCAGGATTTCAGTCTACAAGACATACGAGTACATTTATTCTAAGCGATCCACCTGAAAAAGTTAATGAATATTGTACTGTCTATACTAAATAATAATTTTATCAATATTTCTATATGTATTGCAATCTAAATAGCATATGAGGCCTATGTTTATGTTTGTATTGATTTACATTTCAAACACTATAAAGCAAAAAACATGTCCAGGTATGATTTGTTAGAATCAGGACATTTTCAATAATAAGAGATATGAGATAAGACTACATGTTACTATACTTAAATGTCAATAAACTACATTTCCATATTTCTGTCAGTATTTTGTTGTCTCTGCCTATATGTTAAATAAATAAGAAATTATTATAAAATATACACCATTAATCAGCTCCATATAATCAAATACACAAATAGTAGTTATGGATTTACATCAACAATATTAGACGATGTAAAAGTTGTCTGATTTCTTATTTTCACTAGTTTCATGTAGGGAAAAGGATATTATTTTTATATTAATTATCTGATAGTTGATGACAAAATAATATTCCATTCTGCAGAGTTAACAACACAACAGTCTAAGGATAAAAGAAGCATCTGATCAACAAGAATATAACCATTACACAAGTAAAAATGGCTTAACTAAGTCACAATACTTATTGCAAACTGTATATTTGCATCTGGTACAAGTAATCACTACTTATTTACACATAAATATAATATGTACTATCTATACTGCCCATCTACTGTGGCTGGCATAAATTCAGGATCCATGTTTGATGTAATTTGGTATTATCAAGTTTATGGAGCAACTTGCTGAATACATAAGGTATTGTATGAAATCTGTCAATTACTTTGTTTACAATATTTAGTTTATTTTTATTTTACTAGATGTCGTTGTGTCCAAAGCTTGTGTTATTTATATCGCGTTGTAAAGATTTGGTTGTAATAGTACGTAAGGTTTCTTTACATAATATACGATGCTTTTTGACTCCTACTGCTAATTGATAGCTGAGTTTCATTTCATGAACCCTATCTCCTAGCGGCTGTTTTTTGGGATCTGTACATGGTCCTTCGAGCCGGATAGTAAGACATCAGTGAAGGTTGTGTCTGTATCCATAGCTGTGCCGACACGGTGGCCGATTGTCGTCGATGGTGCTCTGTGATCACTGTGCTAAGGTGATTGCGCTTGCGTGGTGAAGTGTAGTGTTAAAAAGGTGCACGCGTTACCAGGCGGCTTAGTGCGCAGAAGCCAATTATTGTAGTAAGTCAGTGTCTTCCGCTGTGCAACCACGCTGCGCTGTTAGTGCGTGGTGTCGGAATTGGGAGCAGTTGCCAGTGGACGGGATCTTCATCGACACGTGACGTATATGGATACGTTTCGACGACAAGGTGATAAGTGAAGTGTTTCGTGATTCTACTGTAAGTACTTTATATTTACTAAAAATAGTTTGTAATTCTCTAAGTTAATTCATGTGTGTAGACTTCGAAAATGTTGTAGATTAAATGTTGTTGTAGTATTAGACTTAGAATAATTCTCCAAAAAGTGATGTAACGGAGAACCTATGCCCAAATTTCATAGCTAGAGGTACATTTTGTTCAAATACTTAGAAAATTTTGAAAAAATCTATTATAAGACTTAGAAATTTTGCATATTGATTTGAAGTTGTCAAATTTCATTTTAATTGTTTTAAAATACTTTTTTAAATAAAGAATAATGGATATGTCAGCGTATGAATGTCTACAGATAGAAATCAGTTCTTTAATTGAAAAGGCTTATGTCAATTTTAAGCAAACGTCAAAGGATCGTATTACAGTTTTTTATGTAGAAAGTAGATTAGAAAATTTAGAGATTCAATGGAATTCATTTTGTGAAACTCATCGTACAATAATATTAAAAGTATTAAAGGAAGATTTAACTAAGTCTGAATATTACAAAAAGAAAGTTTACGACAAAACTGAAGAATGTTATATAGATTATAAGTCAATATTAAAACAAAAATTGTCTGAATGCGCTGACAAAAATCCTAAATCTACTTCTTCCGACGATAAAGTGTCATCTAAAGTTTCAAGTTCTTCATGTGTTAGATTACCTAAAATTACAATACCTATTTTTAACGGGAATTATTCAGATTGGACTTCTTTTAAAGATTTATTTGTATGTTTAGTAGATAACTGTGAAACTCTTGATGATGTCCAGAAGTTACATTATCTTAAGAGTCATCTATCGGGAGAAGCTGAACAAATTGTACGTCACATTCCTATTACCGGTAAGAATTATTCAGTTTGCTGGACTCAATTAAAAAATAGATATGATAATAAAAAATATCTTTCAAACCACATATTAAAACGGTTATTGAATCATAAAATTATTCAATTTGAATCTTCAAATGCAATCAAGGAACTATTAGACACTATAATAGAATGTTTAAACGGATTGCAGAATTTAGGTATAGATATCAACACTTGGGATATAATTATTATTTACGTAATGAGCCAGAAACTTGATCATGAGTCCAGAAAACAATGGGAAGCTAGGTCAAGTGAATTAACTTCTGAGTTGCCTAAGTTGTCTGATTTTAAAGATTTTTTAGAACATAGGTTTCGATCATTGGAATTTTTAGATACTAAACCTAAATCGAGGCAATGTAAGGCAACAGTGTGTTATGCCAATGATAGTATGTCTAATAACAATAATTTGTGTTGTTCATTTTGTAAAGGCAATCATAAATTATGCAATTGCAAATTATTTTCCAAAGAAACTGTAGAATCGCGACGGACTATGCTCACGCCAGGAGGTTATGCTATAATTGTTTAGGAGATAATCATTCTGTCTTTAATTGTAGACAGTCTTCACGATGTCAAATTTGTAAAGGAAGCATCATTCATTACTTCATTCTGTAAATAATCCCACAAATCGCAAGGAGAATTCGAGGCAGTTGGTATAAATGTTGCTGTTAATTCAACAACTGCCATTCATGAAAATCAGAAGGAGTCAGAGCCAGAGTCAGTAGTCACATGTTTTTTAAGTAATCATAGTCAAGTGTTGTTAGCAACGGCATTAGTGAAAGCTGAATCACTTAAGGGTGTTGAGATGACTATGCGATGTTTGTTGGATCAAGGGTCACAAGCTTCGTTTATTACGGAGTCAGCAGTTCAAGCACTTGGACTGCAGAAGGTTCCAACAAAACTCGTAGTTTCAGGAATAGGGGGTGAGGACAGTTCCTTGCTTAAGTCAAGGTTTGTGGTGTTTATTAGGTTGCGTTCACTCCACGACCCCACATTTTATGTAGAAGCAAAGGTACACGTCCTCAACAAACTTACAACTCTTCAGCCCTTTAAGAAAGTTGTAGTTAAAATGTGGCCTGAAATAGGCAAACTTAAACTAGCAGATCCAAAATTTGGTGTGCCTAATAAAATTGATCTTTTACTTGGTGCAGAGTTATTTGCTCAGATTTTAGAAGATGGTGTAATCAAAGGTCCCTCTGGATTACCTGTAGCACAGAATACTAGGCTGGGGTGGATCTTATCTGGTCAAATTAACTCGGCATGTATAGATAGTTTTGAGTCAAATCAATGTAACACCATCTTAAACTTTCATTTGCAAGTTGATGAAAATGAACTATTGAAGAAGTTTTGGGAATTAGAAGCAGAACCAACTGCTAGTACCTGTAAAATAATTCTCACTGAAGAGGAGCAAAAATGTGAAACTATTTTTGCTAATACTACTCAAATGATTCAGGTAGATATATTGTAAAGCTTCCTTTCCGTGATGAAAATCCGAAGTGTCAGTATGGCAACTCAGGCATATTGCTTTGCGACGACTTCACCTTTTAGAAAAAGATTGGCAAGGAATTCAGATTTAAAAGAAAGATATTCTGCCGTTATTCGTGAATACATTGATCTTAATCATATGGAACTCGTACCAGAGGATGAAAAGGACAATGCTTGTGCGGTTTATTTGCCTCACCATGCCATCATTCGTGAGGATAAGTCTACAACAAAGCTTAGAGTTGTTTTCGACGCTTCATGTCCTGGTACCAACGGGATTTCTCTTAATCACGATCTTATGGTTGGTCCTGTTCTTCAGCCCGAGTTACGACATTTAGTTATGCGTTGGCGCATACGACCCATATGCCTAATAGCAGACATAGTTAAGATGTACAGACAAATAGACGTTTCCAAAAGTGACATAGATTTTCAGCGTATTTTATGGCATGACGAAGAAGGTGAGTTACGCCATTACAGGCTACTACGTGTTACTTTTGGAACTGCGTCCGCACCTTATCTTGCTGTACGTACTCTTCAGCAGTTAGCATATGATGAGGGTAAAAATATAATTTCAGCAGCTGAAAGAGTACTCCAGGACTTCTACATGGATGACCTGATGAGTGGTTGTGAAACAGTTGAAGAAGGTGTACAAGTGTACAAAGATCTTAATGAAATGATGCAAAAGGGAGGTTTTCAACTACAAAAATGGGGAAGTAATAGTAGAGAATTATTAGAAAAAACTGGAGAAGTGGTTAAAATTCAAAATGAAAACATAGAACTAAATCTAGGAAAAGAAAATGAAAGTTTCACGAAGGTTTTAGGATTATATTGGAATAATGTAACTGACAATTTTGTGTACCGTGTTCAGTTACCACAAATAACAACTCCTGTTACAAAGAGAAAGGTTGTTTCAGATATTTCTAGGCTTTTCGATCCATTAGGGTGGATAGCACCAGTAGTAATTACTGCCAAAATCTTCATTCAGAAGATTTGGATGTCAGGTATCGAATGGGATCAAGAATTACCTTCTAATTTGTTACAGGAGTGGCTTTATTTTAGGAGTAAACTTTCATTTATTACAGGCTTTAGTATTCCTAGATGGATATTTACTAATGCGAATGAACTTTTGGAAATACACGGGTTTTGCGATGCATCTAACCAAGCATACGCTGGAGTAGTATTCGCTCGAGTTGTAAAAACAGCGAAGTTCATGTAAGTTTGATAGCATCAAAAACTAAAGTGTCACCAGTCAAACAAGTCTCCATACCACGTTTGGAATTGTGTGGAGCTGTTTTGCTTTCTAAGCTGTTACATGAAGTGGCAGTGACTCTCTGCTTACCACTCAATAGAGTACGAGCTTGGACGGACTCAACAGTGGTGCTCGCTTGGTTGAGCAGTCACCCGAGCAGATGGAAGCCTTTTGTGGGTAATAGAGTATCTGAGATTGTCACACATTTCGGTCGTAATCAGTGGTCTCATGTGAAATCTCAAGATAACCCGGCTGATTGTGCTTCTAGGGGTGTGAGTCCGGAAGTTTTAGAAACTTTATATTTATGGAAACAAGGGCCTGATTGGCTGCATCAGAAAATATTAAAACAGAACTCTGATTGCAATAAAAATGTACAGGAATGGGATACTAATTTAGAACAAAGATCGAAATTATGCTGCGTTGAAGTATTACATTTAGAAGAGGATTATATTATTAGTAGATTTTCATCCTTACGGAAACTTATACGGGTGGTTGCTTGGTGTAGAAGATTTTTCCTATATCGGAATACTATAAAACCTCGTTGGTTGACATCAAAGGAGTTGCAAGAAGCTTTAAATATTTGTATTAAAAAATGTCAAACACAATATTTTAATGATGGTATTACCGATAAAAAAGGAAAGTTTTCTTCCCTTAATCCTTATAAGGATGACAATGGACTTTGGCGAGTTAGCGGCAGACTGCAATTGGCTCAAATTGAAATAGAACGAAAGCATCCTATTTTAATTCCCCGCGCTTCTAATTTGGCTACACTAATAGTTGCAAATGCTCATGAGAAAACCTTACATGGGGGCCCACAATTAATGATTAATTTCATTCGGTCAAGATACTGGATTATTAATTTAAAAAAATTTTGTGAAATCTTACATACACAAATGTATTACTTGCTTGCGCTATACATCTAGAGCTAATAATCCAATCATGGGCCAGTTACCTGCTGCCAGAGTGAGAGCAAGTAGACCATTTAGTCATAGCGGAGTAGATTACGCTGGTCCAATTGCAGTAAAAATAGCAAAAGGCAGAGGATATCGGTCTACAAAGGGATATATATGCCTCTTTATTTGCATGGCAACTAGAGCTGTGCACCTCGAATTAGTAAGTGATCTTACTTCTGAAGCTTTTATTGCAGCGTTTAAACGGTTTGTCTCCAGACGTGGACATTGTTCCGATTTATGGAGTGACAACGCTACTACATTCGTAGGTGCAGATCGAATATTACAGGCCCTCCTAACAGAAGAAAAGTCCAGTGTAGCTGTTGATATTGCTGATTGGCTTGCTAATAATGGAACTTATTGGCACAGAATTCCACCCTATAGTCCCAATTTTGGAGGTCTATGGGAAGCAGGTATTAAGTCTACAAAGAGTCACCTCAAGAGAGTGATAGGCAACTCTTTGTTGACTTTTGAAGAATTAGTACAGTGTTGTCTCAAGTTGAGGCTTGTCTGAACTCGAGACCAATATCACGAATAAATAATAACATGGATGATCCATTCCCTCTCACACCGGGACATTTCTTGGTTGGAGAACCATTGGTTCTCGTTCCAGATGAAAATTATTTGACTTCTAATATAAATTCGCTCAAACGTTGGCAGATCACCCAACGTATGGTACAAACATTTTGGAAGCGATGGTCTCGTGAATATCTCACAAATTTTTTACAACGCCATAAGTGGAAAGGCCATACTCCTGACCCAAAAATCGGAGATGTTGTACTGGTGAAGGAGGACGATCTTCCTCCTACTAGATGGCTCTATGGAATAATTATAGCAAAACATCCTGGTTTGGATGGAGTTACCCGTGTGGTGTCTTTACGATGCAATGGTGTTATTATTAAAAGGCCAGTATCCAAAATTTGTGTTTTGCCGATTACTGAATGAATATAATTATTCTTAAGATGTTTGATTTTTTGAATAAAATACTCAAGGATTGTAAATTTTAGTACTTAATGTTTTATTGTTATGAATTACTTTAGCTTATTATTAACAGCTTTATGTTAAAACTTTTATTGATTCTTTATTCATAATACATATGTGTCGTGTGTTTATGTATAGTTTATGGACAATCTGTCCATGGCGGGCGGGATGTATGAAATCTGTCAATTACTTTGTTTACAATATTTAGTTTATTTTTATTTTACTAGATGTCGTTGTGTCCAAAGCTTGTGTTATTTATATCGCGTTGTAAAGATTTGGTTGTAATAGTACGTAAGGTTTCTTTACATAATATACGATGCTTTTTGACTCCTACTGCTAATTGATAGCTGAGTTTCATTTCATGAACCCTATCTCCTAGCGGCTGTTTTTTGGGATCTGTACAGGTATATATACCTAAATGCAGTTAAATGAATCGCTCTTCAAAGCCGATGAAGCTACATCAAATAGAGAAGCTTTCTTAAAACCCTCGACCCATAGATTCTAATTTTCTTTTAAGATACACAAAACTTCATTTATGTATTTATTCTCTCTATTATTTAATTTAGATTTTACTAATAACACAAAACTTTAATACTTTGTCACTTTTAACATACTATTAAGGTTCTAAAACCTGTGTTTGTCATTTTTTTAGGCAATTCATCATAAATTATAGATCTTATTTAGATTTTCCAAAATTCTAGGTGTAAAAGTAAACTCTTGTATTACATACATACCTTAGATAGTAATTGTGTTCTGTGATACATACTCTTATATTAATTTAACTAAACTCATTAGTTTTCAATTTCCAATTTCGAATGTCATTGGCAATTTTACCATGCGACCACAAAAAAAATAAAAAGGAAAAATAGATATTATCCATATTATGTTAAACACTTGTGCATCGATGAGACGATATTTATTTTATTGTCTTGTAAACAAACAAGAAAAACTTTTTGCAGTTTACTATCAAAATTATTTTAAAGTATTTAACAACAAAGTAGTGATGCAACTCGAACTCTGTATTTACTCGATTCAATTGAGTATATCTGTGTAACTCGGTACTCGAGTGAAAATAAATTTTACTCGAATCCGCTTGCACTCGAGTTACCGAGTCAACTCGGCGCACCGCACCGTCTAGATTCAGAGAGCGCTATATAGATGTCAGTTCACTAATTCCTTTGTAGTATAAGGCGCCGCGGGTGACGTCACTGGTTACACCCAAATTTAAACTCGCATCTGGCATGTTGTAGTCAAATATGAACTTAGTTTGATTTATAATATCGTGATTGTGCTATCATTATTATTTTTGTTACTTCGTATAAGTAGTATAACATAACAGGTGATTTAAATATACTTGTTTGTTTAAAGTATGAATGATAACAATGAAACAAAAAACAAAAATCGTCAGTGTGGCATTATTTTGAAAATGGAAGCGGTTTGTAAGATACGCGAAAAGCAGTTTATAAATTTAGAAATACTACACATGTCTGTAGTAAATAAAAAACATGGAAATATTACAAATAAATAAATAATAAATATTTGTATTTAATTTCATATTGCCACATATTACTTATTTAATAAAGGTACTTATTTAAAAATGCTTTAACTAAGGTAATCGCTATTCTCAACTCGAGTGATAAACTTCAATCGATGCAGGGACTGTAAATAGTTAATTCGCAAACTCAAAAACTCTAGTACAACTACAGTGACATGATAAAACCCGAGTGACTCGAGTCACAAAATTCTACTCGAGTCGCATCTTTATCTTACGGTCAATGCAGTGTCTGTCTACAATTTAGTGATGAACTCGACCTACTAATTCGAACAATTTATTGATATATTATGTAATATCAATAAGCTGATTAAGTATAATACGTGATAGTTAAATTATTAATAACATTAACGCTACGTCATAAAGTTAGAGTGATATTATTTTATGAAAATTACATACACGCAAACCAATAAAATATAACTACCTATTAAGTTAAGTAATAATAATTATCTTGGATGGAGGAACAAATAAAATCATTTGTAACTAACTGACGCAGCTTCGTTCCGCCAATTCGAGTTGCGTAACTCGAGTACTATTCGAGTTACGTGAATTTCAACTCAAGTTAACTCGAGTCGAGTTTCTTCCGAATTGGCACATCTCTACAACAATTTTTTTTAATATTACATTATCTGAACCAATGACATGAACACAAAATATCAAAACAACTCTTTTTCTGATTTCTTGATTCCGTTTAGATTTTCATAAAATGTTTATGCTATTTACAATAATAAATTGATATCTTTTTTTGTATATAATACCATCGAGGGTCGCGAAAATTTTTAGTGGGCCCAAAACGATTGACTCCTTTAATAAAGTATACTTAAGTGCATCATTACTAGATGCACAACATTGCCGAATAGTTCTTGTAATTTTACTTTATCGAGGATATTGTACACCACCCATTCGGTTATTTTATCTATTTGCAGTAGAGTTATCAATGCTTAGTAACAATTGACCATCTTACAAATATTTTGCAACACTAGACCAAAATATGCTTCTAACAGCCCTAAATAACTTAATATGCTTTACGCATTCGTCTTCAGATAACTTTTCACTATTTAAGATCACAGGCGTCTCCCCAACCCGTAGTTGAAGCGTCAGAAAATGTTTCACTGTGCTAACTATCGTCTCTGATCTTGCGGACAGAATTATCTACTGCCCTCACCACCAGTGAAAGTCACCTTGAAGGGTCTGAGGAATTGTCATATTTTTTTATAATAAGCATTATTAAGGATAACTTAAAAACTACTGGTCAGATCTTGATCAAATTTCATACAGGACCACATGAGAAGCATCAGCTTTCAAATAAAAAAAGAATCATTAAAATCGGTTCACCTAGAAAAAAGTTCTAAAGTAATACACATAAAAAATCTTAAGACATCTTTAGCGACCCCGAACGTGTATTCAAAAGAAAATGTAGACTTACTATTACCTACCTTGCCTGATTAATTATTCTAAACTATTATTTATTGCAATTTTTTGTTTGTTTGATTTGTGTTTGTTTAGAGTTTATATGTATGTTGTTTAGTTTTTTTCATATAATGATGTATACACCTGTAAAGACATATCCTTTGTCTAAAAATTGTATTTCGTTCGTAACAATGCATATTGATATTGTCGATGGTGTATCTATCTAAATAAATAAATAAATAAAAAAAATACAGTCGAATTGATTAACTCCTCCTTTTTTTGAAGTCGGTTAAAATATTTGTATAAAGTACCATATTCTATTCCAGGACACGTTGAAAGCAGCAACACGACAGGCACCGCGAGTTGATTTATTTTACACCTTTTATAAATGTTGTAATTTTAATATATTTAGCATTTCTATTGGTAAATTAGCTGGTACCAGCGCGTTGCTGCCGCAGAAGAAATAATTGTGGAAATACCATTTTAAATTTAGGAGAGTTATTTTATTTAGTTGGGAATGATAATACATTCATTGAAGTTGAATGATATGTTACTTTTAAGTAAACTTATCGGTACGATACGCGACCACCGACTGTAAGTTAATTTTACTATGCCTATAACCGTCACGGAAGTGCAAGCAATATGTTGACAAAGTTTTACCGCAATTTGATGAACGATATGGCAGCGCAAAATCTAAACAAACAAATATTATTTTTTATATATTACATAAACGTCTTTAATATAAGATCGACGGCTACGAGCGTAGCGAATCCTGCACGGAACTAGTATTTTGCATGGCCCACAAGTTATTGTTCCCGGTCCCAACACTTGTTCTTGCGCAATTCATGCATACAAACTGCCTCCACGATATAGGAGAAAATCCCAGTGTGGGATTTTCTCCTGTATCGTCCAATGTTATTTAAACAATAAAATAATAAAAACATTGAGATCATTTAACAGTTACTAAATGTAATTCAAATGCCGTTCACAAGTCTTTATATTATTATTCACAATGGCTAATCACTACATGTTTATTTGAGTTTTTGAACTTAAGAACGAAGAACATTTTGCCATTTGGTTTGGAAGTTAAACACGTTGAAATTGTGAACCCAGCATCGTTGGTGGGGCGGTGGCAATGTGGATTCGGCTTGGCGCCCCCTCCTAGGCCCCGACGGATACTGGTGGCTAGTCGAGGCATGCTTCGAGTCTTAGGCTTCTGGATTTAGCAGTCTCGGGTACCATTATCTTGCCATTCATTGTTGTAGCGCCAATTTTTGTGCAGTTGGCTAGCATAAAGTATTAAGCATAGAGCTCTTTACGGTCTTCTTGTCCAAGCCTGATGTGGCTATATGTTGGAGATGAATACCTAATTCGCAGAGTATGTCTGGACAAAATTCTGTTACAGAAAATAAGTTCTTGCCCAGGATTTTTAATATGTCACACAGAGAAACCCCGGCCATAGCCCTCTCCATAGCTCGCTAAGCGACATTGAGCTTTCTTTTTACGGAATCATATGTGATATTTGATCAATGTAGAGAAAATATACTTCAATGTAAGCAGTTTGGTAATTACAACATCCAATTGTGGAATAAACCGGTACTTAAACTATGACTATCAATAATTCACTTATTTACTCATAAAAACTCATTAAAAAAGAATCTAGGTGTGTATTTTCATGAATATTTACACCCTCATTAATTCAAGTTGTAGTGAATGAATAATACTATGACTGATTAGGGAGTTCTGAGCTCGATGTGTGTATGTATTCTAAAATTAGAAAGACAGCATATACATACCAAGTTATACAGCATTGGCCGGAAATATTAAAATCAAAATGTTTTTGATGAACTATATTGAAATGCTACTCGTCTTCCGTTAAGTGAACCACTAAACAAAATGGAGTAGGGAGCAGAATATGAACTTCGTTTTTATTTTATTGTATCTGACCTTTTTTTTAATTATTATGTTATTTACTGCAAACTTGAGTCTCAAAATATAAAAATCACAGTATTTTAAAATTTAGATTAACAAAGAACTATAAGATAATTAACAGAATCAGGCGGTACTTTGTGGAAATTCATTATATTATAAAAGATGTTAAAAATAATTTGCTAAGATCCGCGTTAGAATTAAATAAAGACGATGTGTTTTACCTAGTTTGAAGAGCACCACTAATCCCAACACCACTACTCTCTTGAACATATCCTCAAGTAGTGTACTTGAATTTAGCGATAGCTGACCACTAAGTGAACTTAGATGTCGGTTAATTTTATTTTAACGCGAGCACTAACAAATGCTATCTCTGCCAAAAATATTTTACATCCTTAATTAAATACACTGCCAATCTGAGACCCAGATGCTACACTATCGATCGTTGCTCTCTACACGTCATTTCCTCTTGCGACAATTCGGCTCAGTCATCAATCAAATGTCACTGACTCTAATCAGTGCGGATGAGGAACAAATTTACCTTCTAGTCAAGAGGTACATGTAACTTTCACGGTTGACTGTGTTTGTATTTATGAATTACGTTAGACATTATTTTAGAGAGGATATGTCAAGTTCAAAAGAATAATATGTCTAATCAACCAAGAAAATTTGTAATTATTAATATAAGATTAGCGCAAACAAAGTTACTTTTAATTTGTTTTATGGCAAGATACACAACAAATTGATTATATAGGAAGATAAACAATAGTTTAGTGGAGGTGTAAGAATATCCAAATCATCCCGTGAGTGTCGTAAGAGTCGACAGAGGGAAACTGAACAAGGAAAGTCCTGATAACAGCTGAATAAAAATAAAAAACTTCGGTTGCCAATCTGCTTACTGTTAAAAATTTAGGCTAGTTATATAGTAAAAATGGACGTTAAAATAAATTGAGATCACCTTGTGGAGTAATATCCAATTAAAAGATTTTTGAAGCACCGTTTCAAAAACGAATTAATCATTTTTAACTTTTTCTAAAAAGGGTTAATTTTTATCAACCGTTTTTCTGGCTGTGGGCTGGTTTTTAAATCATCAGATAAAACTTATTCATAGGATAAAATACAACATTAAGAAATTAAAAATCTACAATTGTATGAATTAAATAGTTCAATCATCATTTTTATATTAAGTCGGAATGTCATTTTTTGATGGATAACTTTTATCTGACGATTGCAAACTAAGCCCTTATTATGTTTCGAATTTGCTGTACCTTAACATCAGCAAAGAAAATCAAAAAATAAGTATTTAAAGAAAACTTACCATGTTTTTTTAAACCATCTAATAGAAAATTTATGTTATAGACCTTGATTTTAGTAAACCTTACACATTTAATATAAAATCTGACTCTCAACATGATGGAGCAGTTCTTTAAAATTCTAGTATAAAGTCTTCCAGTATGATCCCTCTTTTAAATCATTTTTTCCCATAAATGCTTTCAATCATTATACAACCTTTGTGTCGAAGGTAGCCCGAACTCCAATGGCAAAAATCCAATAAAGTTCTTTTGTTAATGGAAAAGCAGTATAAAATTATCATTTCGTTCGCTTAAGTCATTCTTTTGAGTACTTATAGTTGCGTTATTTTAAAAACCATTTTTTTATGTTGTACGTAATGAAAAAATGTATGGACTTTATGATAATTTACTTTTTTTAATAATAAAAATATTTATTGCCACACAATAATAAGTTTACAAATTAAAACTAAGTACACATAAATAATACAGACTAAAAAATCAATAAAAATAAACATTTAAAATTAACAAATTAAATACTATTACTTATGTGAGGCAACGCGAACAGACTCAGTAATCGCTGGGCATTATGCTCAGCAATGGTTTTCAGCCAGTTCCTGCTGTTTTGTGTATATTTTTGGTCGCACGCACATCGTACTTAACTATTATACGTTTTTTTAATTATACGTTTTTATAAAAACGTTACCCCACTAAGTTTTCTCCTGTATCGTGGAGGCAGTTTACAAACATAAATTGCACGAGGACAAACATCAGACCCGGAACAATTATTTGTAGGCCATACAAATACTTGTTCCGTGCGGATTCGAACCCGCGGCCCCCAGCGCAACAACTCATTGCTAAGCCACTGCGCCACGGAGCCGTCCTTAACTTTGTATTAGTGGTAACTCTCATAACATTTTATGTGTTAAATAAAAAGACGTTAAATTAAAATATTATCTTACAATAAACATACAGACATTCGGCCTAAAAAAACTGTTGTTTATGAAAAACTCCTATTTAAGTTTTTTTTTAATTTTGCATAATTAATATTAAATTTTTCTTTTAAGGGTGGCAAATCATTCCATATTTTGCGGTCGTATATTTAAAACTTCCTTTGAAGTTGTCTTATGGCATGGAATATTCAGCATGTTTGAGGCTCTTTTACGTTTATTTACTTCAGGGGCATTCTTACTCCAATCTAATTTATTATATAAATAAAGTGGATTTTTATTTAATAATTTTGCGAACTAAGCAAACCAAGTGGAGTTTCCTACGCGCATCCATTTTTAGGGTTCTGTACTCAATGGGTAACCAACGGGACCCTATTACTAAGCCTCCGCTGTCCGTCCGTCTGTCTGTCAGCGGGCTGTAACTCATGGTCCGTAATAGGTAGACAGTTGAAATTTTCACAGATTGTATATTTCTGTTGCCGCTATAACAACAAATAATAAAAATAAAATATATATAAAATTAAAAATTAAAGGGGGCTCCCCTACTAGAAAAGTGTTTTTTACCTACATAGAATTAAATCTTGTACGATGGTACGGACTTCTTGAAGCCCGAGTCCGACTCGCACTTGGCTGGTTTTTAAAATATTGTTTTCATTAAGATATAGAGTATGTTGGCTCTCTTTGGGACGTTACAGCAGAAACGAGTACATGCGTTTTGAACGCGTTGAATTGCCTTTTTTGTTTTTTCATAGTACAGTAATGGTTAGACGGTGTCGCAATAATTAACATATGATAATACTAACGACTCTACTAAGGTCTTTCTGATCGTTACTGTTAAATATTTTCTTATGCTATATAATACCTTTAAACGATAAAAATCATTACATATTTTAATATCTACATGCACATTAAACTGTAGTTGGCTATCGAGTGTAAGACCAAAATTATTAGCATGATCGACTCTGAGTACCTTTTGATTGTTGATGAGTGTTTCCGGTTTCTTACTTCATATTTTTGACATTGTGTTTTACTTCCTAGGACCATATATTTTGATTTAAAAAAATTAAGAGTAAGACCATTTTTTTGCCCATTCGGAGATTGCCGCCAAATCTTCATTCAACTGCATGACTGCATTTACCGTGTTTCCGGTTTCTTACTTCATATTTTTCACATTGTGTTTTACTTCCTAGGACCATATATTTTGATTTTAAGGATTAAGAATAAGACCATTTTTTTCCCATTCGGAGATTGCCGCCAAATCTTCATTCAACTGCATGACTGCATTTTTCGTGTGTTCTGGTTTGAACGAATGATAAATTTGAGTATCGTCGGCATACAGATGTATTTTTATATGCTTTAAGACTTTGCAAATATCTGCTACGTACAGTATAAATAGAATAGGGCTTAAGATGCATCCTTGCTGAGTGCCTCTGGACGTTTTTCTTATACTTGATTGTATTACTTCCCCTTGGTCTGTGTTAATTTCAACATATGGTCTTCTATTTGATAAGAATGAGTAAAACCATTCACAAGTTGCTTCCGATACTCCGTAGTATGACAATTTCGCCAGGAGTATATCATAGTTTATGCAGTCGCACGCTCTAATAAAATTAAATAGTACCAATATATTACTATTTGATTTTACTAGAGCGTTCTACCTTTATCAGAAACTGCAGTTATATTATCCGTGACGTGGAATAGAGCTGTTTCAGAACCATACCCTCAGCTAAACTCGGATTGTGTTTCTGGTAAAATATGATTATCTTCTAGATATCTCGTCACTGTGAAACTACCCTCTCCAATATCTTGGAAAGTATTGGTAAAATTCTGATTGATCTAAGGTTTTTAATTTCCTGTACATTTGCACTCTTAGGTATAGGTTTAATTTTGGCCAGTTTCCAAGGTTCTGGAAAAATCTTTGTATGAATGGATTCGTTTATTATTCCTGTTATTATAGGTAATGTTATCGGTAAAACATACGCACCATATATATATATTAATTAAATCATGTCCACTGCCTCTAATTGTTGTAATTAAATTATAAACCTCAATTAACATTAAATTCAATGTTATATATTCGGTTGCAGTAATTTAAAATACTTCTATCTACGAGTATGTCATTATCCCCTGGCACTCCTATAAAAAAATATTAATTGTATCGGGGTTGCTAAGGTGTGATTGTACGCATATTTGGCATGATTGGTTCCCTACGGACGATATTCTCTTCAGATGGCTCCACATACTTTTTGGATTACCCTAATTTTTGTTAATAAAAAACGTAAAATAAGCTGACTTTTATCTATCAATTGCGCTGCTTACTAAGTTTCTGAGACTTTTATAACAGTCGTAGTGCGAATCCTTCCCTGAAGTTCTGGCACGGTCATCATTAATTTTACATTTTCTGTAATCCAAGGTGTTGATTTTCATTTTGACATGATCAGCTTTAAAGCAACATACTACTAAACTACTATTGGACTTTGAGTTATTGGAGTTTGGCCCAACCAAAAAGTTTACTTCGGATATTAAAGTATATATACAACAGTCATCATATGTTTTTCCCGATCACAACTTGTCTCTGAGCAGTCTTGTTCCAATGAATCCTCCAGCACCCATTTTATATGGGTTACCTAAAATACATAAATAACATGTTCCTATTCGTCCAGTTGTCTCATATATAGGTGCACCAGCTTATTTCCTTGCTAAAAAATTAAACTTCCTCCTTCGGGGGAAATCTGGTTTCAACCCAACTTACATCCTTATAAACAGTTTAGATCTCGTTTCCAAAATTAAAGATATTCGTATTCCTCCTAAATCCATGTTGTTATCTTTAGAGGTTGATAGGCTTTTCACAAACGTCCCATCCACTGACTGTTTGTGTAAACTCGCAGATCTCTTTAATAAACGGCGTCTACATCCCGGGGAAACAAATAATCTTCTTAACTTAACTTCTCTCTTTATGAAACAAAACTATTTCCGGTTTAATAACCGTTTCTATCTACAAGAAAAAAGGCTTATGGTCCCCTCTATGTTTTTTTTTATATATATAGGATAGGGTGACAAACGAGCCCACATTCCACCTGATGGTAAGTGATTGCTGTGGCCCATAGACATTTACATCTATCCTCGTTTGCGAATCAAAATGCAGATGCGTTGTCACCCGTGAGGACTAAGATGGAATGCCTCTTTGCCAGTAAAAAGGGTCTCCAGTTCTCTACATTCACCATACGAAACACAGCATTTTTTGTTTTGTGTTAGCTGCTATTTTACGCTGGTATTCTGCGAGAGCGTGGTACTTCCGACCCATTCGTGCTACAGCTATACTACTAATATAGCTGCAGCATGGCTCTACCACGTATGAAGTCCCCTTATGACGGACATTTTCATGGATAATTTCGAAAAACAACATATAGTTGTCAATCAAAATATCTTGTACTATTATAAATATGTAGACGACATAATTATTTGCTGGACTGGCACAAGGAATTTTTGGCAAAGAATTTTTTTCCTTAATAATATAAATAGAGTCCACGATAAAATTAAATTTAAGCTTGAATTGGAACAAGATTGTTCCTTAATTTCCTCGACTTAACAATAACAAGAAAAGAGTCGTTGCATGTTTTCAAATTTATCCAAAGCCAATTCATACCGACACGGTCATCCCCGCGTCATCGTGTCATCCGTGGCAACATAAATTAGCCGCTTTTTATTGTTACATTAATCGGTTATTTAATGTCCCATTATGTAAAGAAAATAATTTAAAAGAGCTTAACGTAATTTATCAAATTGCGGTCTCTAATGGTTTTTCAAAAAATCTCATTAGCAATTAATTAAAAAGAAAGAAAAGCATGCCGTTCGCAATTCTCTGTACGCGGTTCAACCTCAAAGTGTTCATCGATATGTGAGCAGTTTGACTTACTTAGGCTCCATATCTGAAAAAATAGCTAATACTCTTCGACAGAGCGGCGTTTATGTTGCGTTCAAAAGAAAACATTCTTTTAGGAATATCTGTAATAATAAAGATATTCGTCAAAATTCGGGTGTTTACAAACTTGTTTGTGACGAATGCTACGCCGTTTACGTGGGTCATACTGGTCGCAACTTCAAGACACGTTACAAAGAGCATTTAGCCGCGTACAGGAATTGCAATCCCGAGAAATCTCATTTTGCTAAACATCTCTTGGACACTGGACATAACCTAACCAACGACCACTCCTTTAAAGTCTTACGTACTTGTAATAAAGGGCTGCGACTGTATGTGCTGGAGCATTTGGAGATATTAAAAAATAAAAATAGTTATGTTGCACTGCTGAATGAACAAAAAAATGTTTCTAACTCACCTCTCTTAAGCATCTTTAAACCTGCTCTCTAATAACGGACAGCCTCGCAATATGGTCGTTCGTCACCTTCACGGTGATCAGCGATTGATTGCGTGGTTGAAGTGTAGGTGGACGTTTCGCAGAGGTTTGTTATTAATTTAATAGCAAACGGCTGCGTACGTCAGGTGGTGATTGGTCGCATGTTTTATCGCATGACGTGGTCGCTCGCTACTTAAGTGGGGAGCGGTTGCGTCGGCGAGTCTTATAAATAGCAGCTGTTTTTGGCTCGCCGCTCACTTAGCCGTCAGCCACCGTAGAGTCTACTACACCTGAAGATGCCTCGTATAGAGGCGAAACACGTGTCGTATTATCGTCGGTGGTGTGTCTTTCCTAGTGTAGTAGTGGTGGGAGTAGTGATGCTGGGATTAGTGGTGACGGGGATAGTGCACGCAATTGAGGGGGGCGGGAGGTGCTCTTCAAACTAGGCAAGATACATCATTTTATTTTATTAAGCGGATATTGGCAAAGTAAATTTTTCCAACTTTAATACTACTAAACTCTTGAACTTTTTTTGTAAATATTATTTTCTATTATAGTATGATACCATGACAAATTTTCTAGATGAGCTAAAAATTCATTTTGATTAATTTGTCCTAAAGATCTCGTTTGTATGTACAACTGTTTCACCTTAGGTTTATTAATTTTAAGTTCGAAAATCACCATGGTACCATTGTATATTTATTAATAAATTTGAAGGAACGGGCAAAATATTTAGTTATCTGTTAAAAACTAGTGTAAGATTCTTATAGATGTGAGGGGAATGAAACATTTTTTTTCTCTCCAAATATCAACCTCTGCAATTTTGAAAATTAACGATGAGGCTTTCGCAACGGATATGGCAGTATATCCATTCGAAAATGTCAAAATCAAATTACATAGGCAAGAGATTGGGACGGACTCAGTATAGAGAGGACGGTCTTTAACTATACTGCAGTGATATTTTAAGGTTCGTAAACGGTTACTGCAGCCCCTGGACACATGCAAACAACTTCAAACTAAGAAGACTACAAATGTGCCTGTAAGTATACTGGCTCTCTAAACGCCGGAACACAGCAGTTCAAGTACTGCTACTTGGCAGCAGAAATATGTAATAGAATGGTAAGATGGTAAGATATGTAATAGGATGGCAACTACCAATGGTAATTGAATTATAGAAATTGTGAACGGCATGCATTTGTTTCTTTTAATTAAATTGCTAATGAGATTTTTGAAAAACCATTAGAGACCGCAATTTGATAAATTACGTTAAGTTCTTTTAAATAATTTTCTTTACTTAATGGGACAATAAAAAACGATTAATATAACAATAAAGAGCGGCTAATTTATGTTGCCACGGATGACACGATGACGCGGGGATGACCGTGTCGGTACAATTGACTTTCGATAAATTTGGAAAACATGCAACGACTCTTTTCTTGTTATTGTTAAGTCGAGAAATTAAGGAACAATCTTGTTCCAATTCAAGCTTAAATTTAATTTTATCGTGGTCTCTATTTATTTTATTAAGGAAAAAATTATTTGCCAAAATTCCTTGTGCCGGTCCAGCAAATAATTATGTCGTCTACATATTTATAATAGTACAAGATATTTTGATTGACAACTATATGTTGTTTTTCGAAATTATCCATGAAAATGTCCGTCATAAGGGGACTTCATACGTGGTAGAGCCATGCTGCAGCTATATTAGTAGTATAGCTGTAGCACGATGGGTCGGCTCGACCGGGAAGTACCACGCTCGCAGAATACCAGCGTAAAATAGCAGCTAACACAAAACAAAAATGCTGTGTTTCGTATGGTGAATGTAGAGAACCGGAGACCCTTTTTACTGGCAAAGAGGCATTCCATCTTAGTCCTCACGGGTGACAACGCATCTGAATTTTGATTCGCAAACGAGGATAGATGTAAATGTCTATGGGCCACAGCAACCACTTACCATCAGGTGGAATGTGCACTTGTTTGTCACCCTATCCTATATATAAAAGAACATAGGGACCATAAGCCCCCATAGCTGACCCTTTTCTTGTAGATAGAAACGGTTATTAAACCGGAAATAGTTTTGTTTCATAAAGAGAGGTTAAGTTAAGAAGATTATTTGTTTCCCCGGAATGTAGACGCCGTTTATTAAAGAGATCTGCGAGTTTACGCAAACAGTCAGTGGATGGGACGTTTGTGAAAAGCCTATCAACCTCTAAAGATAACAACATGGATTTAGGAGGAATACGAATATCTTTAATTTTGGAAACGAGATCTAAACTGTTTTTAAGGATGTAAGTTGGGTTGAAATCAGATTTCCCCCGAAGGAGGAAGTTTAATTTTTTAGCAAGGAAATAAGCTGGTGCACCTATATATGAGACAACTGGACGAATAGGAACATGTTCTTTATGTATTTTAGGTAACCCATATAAAATGGGTGCTGGAGGATTCATTGGAACAAGACTGCTCAGAGACAATTTGTGATCGGGAAAAACATATGATGACTGTTGTAAACTTTTTGGTTGGGCCAGACTCCAATAACTCAAAGTCCTATATAATAGTAGTTTAGTAGTATGTTGCTTTAAAGCTGATTATGTTAAAATGAAAACCAACACCTTGGATTACAGAAAATGTAAAATTAATGATGACCGTGCCAGAACTTCAGGGAAGGATTCGCACTACGACTGTTATAAAAGTTTCAGAAACTTAGTAAGTAGCGCAATTGATAGATAAAAGTCAGTTTATTTTACGTTTTTTATTAACAAAAATTAGGGTAATCCAAAAAGTATGTGGAGCCATCTGAAGCGAATATCGTCCGTAGGAAACCTGAAATCATGCCAAATATGCGTACCATCACACCTAGCAACCCTGATGCAATTAATATTTCTTAGAAGTGCCAGGATAATGACGAACGAGGGTGCGTTTTAAGTTCGCGGAATGCGTAGGTAGGTAATAAGTGGGGACTTCGCTGAATTACGTGCTAATTGAGCAACTAATTATTAGTATAATTACCAGGTTTTATTGTAATTAGATCATTAGTCTTTGAGTTATCGTCAACCAAACAAGACAATCAGGAAGAAATTGTCAAACTTCTATTTCGCTTGCTTGTTTTTTTTTATATAGGAGAGGCAAACGAGCATGCGATTTACCTGATCTTAAGTGACTACCGCCGCCCATGAACAACTCCAACACCAGGGAATTGCAGATACGTTTCCAGCCCATTAAAAGGAGAAGGCCTTTTCTTGAAGGTCTCTAAGTCGTATCGGTCCGGAAAAATCGCTGGTGGTAATCGGTTCCACAAGGAAGTTGTGCGAGTAAGAAAACATCTTCTAAATCGCACAATGGTAGACCGCCAATCGTCCAGATAGTATGGATGGTATCGCGAGTTTTGTCGCGATGTGCGATGGTGAAATTGAGTGGCTGGAATTAGTCCGAAAAATTCCTCAGAGCACTCCCGTGGTACGAGCGATAAAATACGCAAAGAGATGCAACATCTCTACTCAGTGCTAGTGAGTCATGCCGATCGGAAAGAACTCGGTCGTCGACGATTCGATCCGCTCTGCGCTGAATGCGGTCAAGTGGAAGGAGCTGGCACTGGGGAGCCCCTGCCCAGAGATGGGAACAGTACTCATGTGAGGCCAAACCTGCGCCTTGTAAAGTTGCAGGCGGTGTACCGGCATGAAATACTGAGCACGCCAAGCTTTTAAGAGGCCAATTTGGCCTTCTTCCAAGTGACCACGAAACTGCACGTCACTCGATATGTCAACGCCGAGGATTCCGATACTGGCTGAGGCAATAAGGAGTGCCATGAAACTGAGGAGATACGACAAAGGGTTCCTTTTAGCGGTAAACGCGCAAACTTGTGTCTTCTGGTGATTGAACTGGACTAGATTTAGTCGTTTCAATCCGAGACTTTGTTCAACAAAGTCTCGACTTCAGACACAAGTTTGTTCCGGTACTCGGCGACGTTTTCCGAGAAATATTGGCATGGCCGGTGTATAGAGCATCACCAGTACTGTCATTTGCATAGCAGTGAAAGTTACCGGTTTGCAACATATCATTGATATGGAGAAGAAACAGCGTTGGTGATAGCATGTAGCTTGTGGAACACTGTTGTGGTAGCCTGTGGAGGTTGCTTGTAATCGAGCACGCACCGTCTACTACGACCTTGATGCTCCGATCAGCCAGAAAACTGGTGATTCAACTGCACACTTTCTCAGGAAGCCCATAGGAAGAAAGCTTCGAAAGAAGCGCTTTGTGACAGACCCGATCGACCTTGAATCGATCGCCTGCGCCTATGTGTTAGGTAAACAGAAGATCACCAGCTGAGCGACCCCGACGGAAACCGTACTGGCAGTCACTAATCAGCTGGTGCTCCTCAAGGTACCGCAAGAGCTGGCAGTTAATAATGGACTCTATTATTTTCGAGAAGAAGGAGGTGATGGCGATAGGCCTGTAATTGGACGGATCAGAGCGGTTACCTTTTTAGGGATCAGGTGCACAGCTGTCTTCCATGAATTCGGGACAACGCCTAAGAAGTAGGAGTATCGAAAAGATGCGTTAGAACCGGTGCCAACTCTTGAGCGCACGTCCTCAGCACAATTGGCGGGATTCCATCGGGCCCACTCGACTTGTGGATGTCCAGGAGAGGAGTTCTTTGCGTACTGAGCACTGTGTGAATCGCACATCAGGCATAGAGCACTCACACTTCGGTATGGTCGGCGGTGTTCCCCCGTCATCAAGAGTCGAGTTGGACGCAAAAGGGAGCCTAAAGGTCGGCTTTCTCTTTTGCGGCGTGGGCCAGTGAGTCATCCTCCTGTGCAGAGATGTTAGTGATTGCTTACAGAAATTCCTTGGACAGCCTTGGCGAGAGACCAGAATGCACGGGTTCCTAAGGGAGGCGAACTAGTTTCTCGCTAATTCTGCTTTTATTATCAATTTCTTCAACACTCATATTCAAATGCTCTCTTATGTTTTTTTTTTTGAGTTTACTTTGAAGTTTTACCATCATAACTTTTTTTTGAACATACTCTTTTGTTATTTTAATTCCTAACTCACGTAAATACTTTCCTCTTTTCTGTATAACCACTTTACTTTCCCTCAATATTACCATGGCATTAATTCCAGCAATTTCCAGAAGACGAAAAGAGAGTGGCAATGGCCAGCTATTATTCTTTCTTGACGTCGAATAAATCTTCATTTTTTATCGACTTCATCGACACCACCTTTCGTTTTATTGTAAAAAGTTATGATGCTTGGCTTGCGATTTTCATGATTCACTCTCTTCATCTTGTCATTTCATTTGAACTGTTATGTGTATTTAAAAATACACCATTACATTTAAAAGTTAAAAGGGGCTGGCCTACTAGAAACGTGTATTACGATGGTAGGGAACCCTTCATGCGCGAGTCCAACCTGCAACTTGGCCAGTTAATATAACTTAATCTTAAGTTGCATTTCTATAACAAGCGAAAAAATATCAAAACCAAATTAAAAAACATTATTTTTCGAGGTAGCAAATAGGTCTGTAAATAGAAATCTGAAGGGTAAATCGAGCTAGTATAATTACAGTCTGTGAGGCACTCTATTTTATTCTACAGAGGTGACAATAAATCTGTAGCCTTTCCTTTTTAAAGTTGGCGACAGATGATTACTGCTGGAATGCAGTAATCATTACCATTAGGTGGATTAAAGTTTTTTTGTCCCTTAAGCTTTAGAAAAAAACTACTAAAAGTTGTCAAGCAAAAAAAACGGACAGAATCGAATACACTTTAAATATTTATAAAGCAATAACATACCAATCGTAAATAATACTCTCTAATACGCGAAGATAACATTATTCGGAGAAAAATATTGTTTCAATATCTCGGGTATTTGGAAAATTGGATATATGACTGTTTATAAATTGAAGACGTTTTGAATGTGGACGGTACTTATGAGAAACTGCTCTGAAGTAACTAACTGAGAACGCTGAGGTTATTTATTTCATATCGAATGCTCACTTCTTGAAATATCGCAACAAGAATTTATGTGCTTTATATCCTTTTTATTACGTGTTAGAGCTACGCTGCAGCTGTTTTTGGCTGCAGCGCGAATGGGTCGGCTCGACAGGGGTAAGACCACGCTCTGACAGAGTACCAGCGTAAAACAGCAGAATAATGCTGTGTTTCGTATGGTGAGCGTAGAGAACTGGAGAGCCTTTTTACTGGTACCGAGACATTCCAACTTAGTCCTCAGGAGTTACAACGCAACTGCATTTTTATTTTTAATCGAGGATAAATGTAAATTTCTAGGGGCCTCAGCATCCACTTACCATCTGGTGGAATATGTGTTCGTTTATCACCCTTATTCTATAAAAAAAAAAACATGTGTGCAAGTCACATGCGGTAGAAGTTAAACCTTCAAATGAAATGAATATAAGGCGACAGTAGCCTAATGGCAAGGTGCGGACCGCGAGCTCGTAAGTTCCTGGGTTGGAATTCGCCATTCGACCACTGTCGTGAACCACTCATAATACAAGCATTTTAAGCTTACCAGTAGTGGTTAAAGGGAATATTACTAATGTTAATATCATTACTAGTATTTTAAAAACGAGCGAGCCTTATAGTAGTCGCATATGTTGTGTAAAATCTAACATCTCCCTTTGGTAATAAGCAAAATTAACATCATGTCGTGGAAAAAACTATTTTTTAATCACAATAAAAAATATTAATAGAGCAGCGACAAAATTAACCTCAAAATTTAAAAATGCTAAATATTAAAAATTTATTCGAATAATTATTGATTATTACTCACTTGCATTTTTTTTATCAATGATCTGCACTTTTTTTCAGACACTTATTACCAACAGTAAATACATTTATTAATATAGTTTATACATATAAATTAGTTTATACAACAGCACACTTTTACTACCACCTCGCGTGCTCATTGGTCAAATCAAATAGCGAGCGCTTTCCCTGCTTCCTGTTACACACTCCGTCCCTTTTCACGAAATCACTCCCACAGATTGCAGGAAAGCGGGAGGAATGATTGTACACATCAGAAAAAAAAATCACGGCAAATGATTTATTTAATACGATCATTTTCAACCATAAGTGCGACATAAAATATAAGATAAAAGTTTAATTTTATATATCAAATAAATGTTACAATCCTTATTTTTAGACTTAATTTTAGTGTCATAAATCAAAAGAATTTAAAATAAGATAAACAATAAAAATTCGAGTAAAATGGCTTTTTAATAGCGCCATCTACTTTATTATATAGATAAAGTCATTTTATTGAACAAAAATTGATCGACTCAAAAGGTGGTACGTAAACTAGACGCTAGATAGCATGGATTGGTCTAAATGGATTGGTTTATTAATATAATTATATTCAATGTGATCAATTTAATTTACTTAATAAATTGATTAAGTTGTTAAATAAAAATAAAAAAAATAAAAAAAAGTTGTTTCTTTTTTTAAATTGGAACCCACAATCTTTTGAGTTAGCGGTCTACACTGTATTCTCATATTCTCATTCTCTCTAAATTTATAGATGTATATGTTTGTATCTTTTAAATGTCGCTATTTCGTTTCATCGAGTTTCAAATCACTAAGATACTAAAGAAGTGTTCACTTCAAACAAATCCTCGCAAAATAATGGGAAGAGTCCTCTTCATATCACAAATTTGATATACATATAAAACGGACTGACTTATTATCGCAAAACATTCTCTGCCAGGCTACATATTGGTTTAAAAAAAAGGATAAATATATCGAATGCAAAGTTTTTAGTATGTCTGTAATGTGGACTTGTAATTATGCGATACACATAATTTAGTTAGAACTTAGAACTTTGTAACAACAAAACCTAATTTAGAAATTATTTTCAAACAAATTAAGAGTTGTACAACATAATACAATTACAATTCGTTCGATTAAATTGCATAACATAAAGGACAATTAATTAAGTAAAGCAACAAAGAAAGTAAACATTAAAAAGTTTTGTTAGGCGGAATGTGAGCATGGATTTTTTTAATTATTTATAAGCGGATTGTGGTGAAAGAAAATCTTTTACCACTTTTTCCATTTTTATCGCCACAAAAATTTTACACTCATTCATCCATCAAAGGAAAGTTCGTGATTACATTTATTTTTATTTATAATTTTAAGAAACGACATACAACATGCGACAAAATTTAACTTTTCGTAAAGAATGACATGGATAAAGCAAGAGAAAAATGAACGATGTTTTATGGAAATATTTCTGACCAAATAATGAAGGGGAACTCTGAAATAAGCCAATCTATTTAGAAATAATAATTAAAAACTGAAAATAGCCCTCAGAGCTAACAGACATCAGAATAATATGCCTATTAAGAAAGTTCAAACAGTTAAAAACTATCTATAACATATTCCGCATTCCACAGGGTAGAGCCATGCTGCAGCTACGAGTATATTATGGTTGAAACACGATTGTGTCGGCTTCACCGTTGATGGATCACGCTCTACCAGAATACCAGCGTAAAATAGCAACTTAATGCTGCTTTGTTTCGTATGATGAGTGTAGAGAACCGGATACTTTTTTTACTGGAAACGAGGCTTACTGGAAAATGAATGTGACAACGCATATACATTTTTATTCTTAATCGAGGATAGATGTAGATGTCAATGAGTCATAGCGTCCATTACGAATCAGGTGGACTGTGTGCTCATTTTTTTACTCTTATTCTTTTTGTTTCTAAACTGCTTAGTTACTAATAAAAATAATTAAGCGGTTTAGAAACAATATTTTAAAAATTTATTAAAATATTAAAAGGTGATAATGTGCTTGCTGAGATTCATGTACATTGTACAAAAAGTGTGTTTCTATTTGTTTACATTATTTAATTTATAAGTTGAAAAGGTACCTTTTTAACCTAAAAAGGTAGTTTCTTAAGAAAGGTAAAATGGATTCAATATTAAAGAAGGGTTCAAATAAATAAATGAAATATAAAATATGCCCAAAATTGAAACCATTGATAACATAGTACCATTTGGTCGATTTGCTTATATTTTATCCCATGAATGAAAATATAAGACATACTTTATATGCATCAAACTTTCATGTGCAGATGCTGCGTTTACCCTTTGAAGGCAATAATTAAGTGAAGCTCGAACTAAGCTTAAGAGAAACTAGTATGTTCTTCAGCCAGTATATGTCGGGACTTACAAGCTCGCAGGATTTCATTAATCTGGACACGTTGATAAGTGAACGTTGCTTGGTACGGTGTAAAGCCAAACAATTTTACAATTAAATAATAGTTTTCAATCCATAAGAAAACAAATAGTAGTTAAATTTATTATTATTTGTTTATTAGAAAATCCTTTTCTGATAAATTAAAAATACCTGTACTTACACCACATTAAGGTATTTTATGACACTGTATCACTTAGAGATCGTTGCATGTATTTGTAAACTGTTATAAACTTGCAACCCGCCCAGGCTCGCCTGGGTTGAATCGTCATTTAGATTATTTAAAATAATTATCAAATCAATATTTTATTATTTTTCAATTTCTTAAAATTCAAGTTTTTCAGATAAAACATAGTTTAGCTGACATCAAAAACCATTTATTTTACCAATTTTTTTTTAAGTGAAAACTTCTTTAGAATCGTTGTGATCTGAAACTTAATGAAACGAAACAGCAAGCCGCGGCGGCCGGCGCGGCGGCGGCAAACATCGATCGCGCGCACGTGTCTTACCTACACTCACTGCATCAAGGTCGCGAACTCGTCACATCACTCAGCTGTTTAAAATGTTACTTCGATTGATTGTGAAAATTATACACTAACTCTAATTCATCACTATAATATCTATACTTGACGACCACCTTTTATCTCTATAGACTTGTGACACCGGCTTATATTAATATTACAATGTCTGAACGCACACGTTGCAGAACAAATATTTTAGACTTTATTTTGCAAAGGCTGCGACTATTCACATACCCATTTCCGCGCCGGTATCGAATGTTTTTTGAAATACGAAGTGACGGCTTAATCGTACCACAGGGATAAAAATCCAAAGGTGTGAGATCAGGTGATCGCGCCGGCCTTTTGACCGGTCCACCACGGCCAATCAATCTTTCACCGAATTTTCCAAAACATATCAATATATTAAAATATTACTCGTTTGAGCAATTATTTATTCTATGGTTTGAGTAAGACATCAGATACAAATCACTCACATCCGTCCGGAAGTAATTTACGCGGGCTATTAATTTCATCGGAGACAAAACGTTTAACAGCTATCAGCGCTCGCGCACTACTGGTTGGTGGTTGATGCTTCAGGATATTCGACTTTCCTAGCTTTATTTTTATGTACAGTCGCTTTGCCATTGCAACGCCAGTGGCAAAGCGAATATAGCCTGCAACATAATATTGATATTTTATGAATCAACGAATTTGTTGTGATTTTCGATGTATTTTTCTAATATTTTGTAAAATCTACTAATTAATTATTGAATATTTTCAACGCGTTAAATGCATGTAAAGAAAATACAAAAACCTTAATTAACATAGATATTTTTTATCGATCGTTGATAAACAACCCGTATTTTTATGTCTTTTCTTGTCTACTGAATTGTAACAAAATTTTGTGCTTATTAAACTTTCCATGTTTTTAAATAACTACTGAATATTAGGTAGGCAGAAAAATACGGGATCAAAATAAGTCAGTCGGCATATACTGGACACTACGTAAGTGCGCGTAAATTTTGGAGCTTTTCCTATACCTAAGTCCTACGACGACGAGCGGGTGACGGGTTTGAGTTTGAGAAGCGCGCGAAACGCCGCTTATTTTAGAGTACTTTTATTTTGTTTATTATACTATTTTAATGTGGATCTATCCACTACCATCTAGAGACGGCAGAAGCCGCTTACTCTTTGACCGAGACAGGTGTCCTCTCCGGCTGATACTTTATTATCTCCTACGGGCTACAAATTGAACTCCTTTGTGCTCAGGCTGGGTTGCGTATACGTCAGAGAGGACATCTGTTCTCGACGCCTCAGCAGTCTTGAAGGTTCGAGATCTGTCCATCTCCATTTCCATGTTTCATGTCCATGTCCATTTGGCTACGCGTAGATAACGACGACCATCCGCGCGTCTACGGGTGCCTCTATGGTCCCATAGCGGTAATGCCGAACAGACCGACTCATCGACCACGTCAAATGGCTACAGATTCCTTGCTACAACAGGTCCCATCCGCAAAATCGTGATCCTTGGCAATTTTAACGCCACCACGCCGAATGGCTGATTCACGTTTAACCGTCATGGGGAGATCTGTTT